>MU611995.1:0-44083 GCA_025201675.1 Cunninghamella echinulata
GCTTTGACGAGTTGGAAGTTTAGTGAAAACCATTTCTATTTTATATTATTTTTTTAAAAAAAAAAAAAAAAGTAAAAGTAAAAGAAAAGAGAATTAAAAAAAGTAGCCGTGAGAAATAAATTTAGACTGAAAAAAATTTTAATTTTTTAAATAGGCGCAGTCTTTTTTATTTTATGCTCCTCTTTTTTCTGTTGCTGTTTTTGTTCACTTTCACCCTTTCAATACAAAAAATACACATATTACGTTCAGAAACTCTACTTATATAAAGTAGGATAATAATAATAATAATAATAATAATAATAATAATATATTGAATGAATTGTACTTTTGAAGCAGAAATCATTCATTCAATTTTGGAGAGAGATATGAACAGCTTTAATGATCTTCCAGAATCTTATCTAATTTTTGATATACGACATGCTTAAATTATAAATGACTATAATGCTCAAATAACCATAACAAAATAATTTTAATAACAAAATAAAATAAAATAGGAATAATTACACGTAATACATCACTGTATCACCATTTTATCCAAGAATAAATATAGGAATTCGTTATCAAAAACTTGTTTAGCATTAAATGGTCGATTATCATCACCAAATACAATCGTCATACAATAATCAGGTATACGCACAAATATAATTTTATATATATAATAAAAAAAATATTTTTATTTAAAAAAATTATAAGTACTTATAAAAGAATTATCATCTTTTATTCAACCATTTCCAAAAGTTAGGTTACAATCTTTTTTTACTAATTTTTTTTACATTGTTTAATCTTTGGAATATGATTAATTGATTAATCTAAATGGGTCCAATGGAAAATTCAAAACCAGCACGTGTGAGTCGGGGATAAGTAGGGACTAAATTTTTATTTTTTTAAAAAATCACTCTTTTTACTTTTCTTTAACGTTAAATCTTTTTATTTTTATTTTATTTTACTTAACCTTATTTTATTTTAGTTCATATACTATGGCTAATAAAACAAAGAATGAAAGCAACAACAATGACAATAAAAAAAAAGAAATAGATATTCAAATGCGACCTTATTTTGAAGATCGAGATCGTAAGTATGTACAGTACTTATTTTATTCAACCTATTTAAATCTTGTCCCAAGAGGTGTAAAGTTAAGGCTTGTGTCATTCCCACCTATTCTTATTATTATATGGTTATGTCTTTTTGCAAGCCTCATTCAAATATCTATCAAGTTGATTCATCCTTTACAATGGCCTACTGCTGTTTTAATAATCTATTACAGTGCTTTGGTCTTTGCCAGTGTTGGTTTGGGATTAATGGCTGTATTGTGGTATGTGGATAAATATGATGTCTCAGTAAGAGTATTGGAAGGATTAGATAATGATCTAGGTGATATAGAAGCTTTTTATAGAGGTTGGCATACTGTAGAAAAAGAAAAAGAGTCATCATCAGTATCAACATCAAAGACAACAAAGGATAACGATCAAGAACAAAAAGTAAATGATCAATCAAGTAAAGGACAATTTTGGGTATTAACTGTAAATGGTGATATAGTGGGATGTATAGGTGTGGATCAACATACAAAACCAGTTTATAAAAAAATGGATCCTAAAAAACAACGCAGCTATATCCGTGCTTCTGAACAACCTCGTATGGTAGATTCTCCAGATATTACTCAAGCTGACTGGCGTCGTACGGCATATGTTATGGCACTTTTAGATGATTGGGTTAGATTCCTTGTTGTGGGTGCTACAGACATAGTACGGGATCATGTTTTGCATATTAATAAGAATAAAAAAGATAATGATAAAAAAGAAGAAAGAGAATTATTATTCCCGGTGCATAAATCAAATGAAGCAAGTTTTAGAAGACTGGCTATTAAAACAGAATATCAAGGTCATGGTCTTTCTACACCTTTATTAAAACGTGTAATTTTCTGGGCTCATTCTCAAAACATTGATTATCTTTTTGCTGAAACAAATGAATTACAAAATAAATTGGAACAAATTCTTGAAAAGAAATTGGGTTATACTTTAGTATCAAGGACTAAATTAAGTTCATGCAAATCAAAAGCCATTTGGAGATTGGATGTGAAACTATGGATGCAAAATACTTTGGAAGAAAGAAAAGCTTTACAAGAGCTGGAAGAACAACAAAAGGAGGATGAAGAATTAAAAAAATATGAGTGACCTATTTAATTAGGTATTGTGTATATTGTCATTAAATTTTTAGAGCTCTATTTTTATATTAAATGTATATATATAGCACAATGAACTTAAATACATATTTTGAGTACATAATGCGTATACATTAAGTACACATTAGATATTGTTATCTAAATATTTAAAATAATAATAATAATATAATAAACTTGAAGTCAAAAACAATTACAATTACAATTTTACCTAGTCGGTAAACCTTACTTTATTTATTTCATTGAAAATACTAAAACTTATATATACTATGATAATTATTAATGTTAAACAATTGGAATATATACAGATAGTTAATATATTCTTCTATTCATGAAGGAAAAATAAAAAATAAAAATAAAAAACAAATTAAAATAAAAGCTTTTTAGTATATATCAGAGTGAGAATATAATAATCAGATGTTGAAAAATTTTAAAATAAAAGAGTGAAATAAGTGTATAAATGTATATCATGGGTAAGAATTGTTATTGTTATAATAATAATATATTACTAAATAATGAAGACAAAACAAAAGATAGAAAATAAAAATAAAATAAAAAGGTGTGAGGATGATGTACAAGTGTAATGGAATCGTTAATATTAGTAAATAACAATAAAAATGCCAATATGAAATTTTTAAAATATCAAAAAATTAATGAACTAAGCTGATGACTATTAAATAAAATGAATTTAATATAAAAAAAAATTAATCATCAAGTAATTTAATGGCACAATAATAGTTATATTTACTTTTTTTATCTATTTATTACCTTAGCATCATCATAAAGTTGCTTTAATTTAGCACTTGCAGGGACATAACCACTTTCGTAAGGTTCTTCAATTTCCATTACTTCGGAAGGATCAACATTCATAGCTACAAGAAGTTGTGTCATATATTTAGGAGCTTGTGGTACATCAATTGTTAAATCTTCATACATTTCCATGAATGGTTTAAGTGCTTCCACATAGTGTTCTTTTTCCAGTAAGTTTTCTTTTGAAAGTGTATTGATAATTTCACATGCACCCTTTACGTCTTCTTCTTTCTTTTCTACAACAGCTAAAAGTTTGTTTACCATTGCTAAAGGTTCATTTAATTCTTTAACGCATTGTGTAAGTTCCTATATATTTTATGGAAAAAAAAAGATAGAAAAAATCAAATCAATATAAATCAAGACATATAAAAAAACTATCCACATTTTTAAATAAATAAACACAATATTACCTTTGGATCACGCAAGTGAATATATTCTTCAATAATATCTTTAGCCTTTTGTTCAATTTGTTGCTCAGTTAATTTGGGTTTAGCAGATTCTTCAGCAGATGCACTTTCATTTTCTTCAGTAGATGAGGGCTCATCAGAAGATACAGTAGAGCCACGAGGCAATAAATTCAATTTCTTACGTTCAACTGGTTTTGCTTCAATTTGTTCATCACTACCATCACCACCAAGAGCACTAAACATATTAGACATGGATGATGCAGGACTAGAGCTTCTACTATCTACAGGACTTCCTCTCTTACTATCAACATTAGCATTTTTAGATCCAGAACGACTGAGACTAGCAAATGGACTATTAGAAGGACCAAGTACGCTACTTCTTGATTTACTACGATCGGCTTTTCCAAAGTTTGCTAATTCATTTGTACGACCTTTAGGTGTTGTAGCTGAGGCCGTGTTTCCAACCGTACTCCAACCATCAGCTGTTACTGTAGCACCAGCATTATTATTAGAAGAGCCTTCACGTTGAATATTGCGACCAGCACGAGATCCTTGACGAGACATAACTTGAGGAGTGTTTCCACGAGAACTTGAAGTACGTTTAATTGATTCTTTTTCTTCATTCTTGGCTTTTTGGGCTTCTTCACGAATTTGAGCAATAGTTGTAGGACCAGTTTGTACAACAGTACGAGGTACCCACTTACCTTTACGCAATTCAATTACATCCTATATACATTTAAAAATAAATAAGCAAGCGCAATTCGTTAGATTACAAATATATATACATTTATCTTTTGAATATATATATATATATATATATATATATATATATTACCATAATCATGAATTTAACTCTTGAAGATAAAGTTTTGCATTCCAACATTTCCTTCATACGATCAAAGAAGACATCCATCCATTGTTTCATATTTTTACGGTGGTCCAATTCTTTTCCAACAGTAGTAACGAGTTTACACATTGTTTCGGTCTCTTCATCTTCTGCTTCTTGAGGATTTCTGCATAATCGAGTTAAACATTCTGTCATAATACGTTCTGTCAACATGCCACGTTTGAAAAGTTCACCAATAAACTGTACTAAACCAAGACCTTGGCGTTTAGCTTTTACAGCTGCATAATATTCATCAGTCATCATTACTTCACCAGTAGCTGATTTTTCCACTTCAATAACTTCAAATTTCCAGCCACGTTCAAAAGCTTGTTGACAACGATTGAATAAGTATTTACGGAATAAGTGACCAGATTGGATAGGTTTACCATATTTATCAAACTTATTATTTACATCAGTAATATCATTTACTTCTACCATAGTATCATGCAATTTGCGACAAAGTTGAGCCCACATTCCAGCAAAAGGAGGTTCATCACATGCTTTTTCAAAGATCAATTGAATAACAGTAAGGAGAGATTCACCACTTTCTTCTTTAGCAGATTGATGTGCATATTCCCAAATTTGATCAGAAATAGAATCGAATTTTTCCAAAGTTAATTTGTTGAGTAATGATTTTACTTTACGGATAATTACTTCTTGAGGAATTAATTCACTGTCGTCTTTCTTCACAGCTGCACTAGCATCAGTAGCAGCACCACCTGTTGCAACAACAGTAGGCATCCATCTATTTTCACTTTTTTCAAGAGGTACAACTTGATCCAAAGGAATGGTAGGACCACCTTGTTGTTCACGAGGAGGATGTCTTCCTTTTCCACTTCCACGTCCACTACGACTACGACCACCATGGGATCCATCCCGTTGAATACCACCGCCAGGAGAACCAGGAGGGGGTGTACCTGAACTACCAGCACGATGAGCTAAAGGACGTCCACCAGTAAATTTGCCCATTGAATCCATACGACCATCACGAGAGCCGTGTCTGTACATATTATCACCAGTTGGTGTACGAGGACCACGATTACCACGTTCTGAGGTTTGACGACGTTGCATACCACCTTTAGATGATGAACGGCTACTTGTATCTTCACCAATATCTTGGAATGCTGATAAATCTTCACTTGATTCTAAACAAAGTGGTTTGAATTGTAATAAGAACTCAGGGTCATATTGAATCTTGCCAGCAGTTGGGTTTGTTGGAGTCTTAGGAACACTTTCAGGGTATTGAATAGCTTCAAAATCGCTGATTTTCTTTCTAGGAATATCTACTTTTTTAACAGGAGCTGCTTGAGTGGCAGCTGTAGCAGCAGGTGAAGATGGTGTCATTGAACTAGGTGATTGGGCTTGAGGCTCGCTTTCTAATACGTGAGTAGGGATACCAGATATATCAAGACGACCAGGAGCAGGCTTAGCAGCTTTATCTGCAGTAATAGCAGCAATACGTCTTTCATCACCAAAAGTTTTCTTTTCACTAACAATTGATTTTTTAATACGTTGGGTTTCTGCATCGATTTCTTTTTGTTTAGTATCATAAGCACGACGTTGTTTTTCTAACTCTTTTCGTTCAGCTTCAGCAACAGCAGCAGTAACAGCAGCATCACGTTCTTTACGTTCAGCTTCTTCTTTAGCAAATTTGTCAGCTTCTACTTTTTCTTTAGCAATACGTTCAGCTTCTTCCTTTTCAGCTTTTTCTTTAGCAAGTCTATCGGCTTCTTCTTTTTCGGCTTTTTCTTTAGCAAGTCGTTCAGCTTCTTCCTTTTCAGCTTTTTCTTTAGCAAGTCTTTCAGCTTCTTTTTCGGCTTTTTCTTTAGCAAGTCTTTCAGCTTCTTCTTTCTCGGCTTTTTCTTTAGCAATACGTTCAGCTTCTTCTTTTTCAGCTTTTTCTTTAGCAAGTCTTTCAGCTTCCTCCTTTTCAGCTTTTTCTTTAGCAATACGTTCAGCTTCTTCTTTTTCAGCCTTTTCTTTAGCAATACGCTCAGCTTCTTCTTTAGCAATACGTTCAGCTTCTTCTTTTTCAGCTTTTTCTTTAGCAAGTTTTTCAGCTTCTTCTCTTTCTTGTTTATCACGTTCTTCACGTTCTTTAACAGCTGGATCTACAATATTAATAGGTCGGGTAACTGGCGAAGAGATTGGGATTTTGATATCTTTATCTTTCTTATCATTTGACTTAATATTTTTAGATGCAGGTTGACCTGTTGTAGGAGCATCGGTTGAAATAGTAGCGCGTGTAACAGGATCAATAATAGGAATAGCACGACTACGAGGTTGCTGAGAAATAAATGGCTGTTGATTTCCTTGTCGTGTATTGGGTGTAAATGTTGGAATTGGCATTTGACCATAAGAATAAAATTGTTGTGATTGAGCATTATATGGTTGAGTTTGAGGAGTATAAGGTTGATTTTGAGAATTGTATGGTTGTGGAGGAGGAACATACTAAATAATGAAAAAATGAAAAAGAAAAAGTGAAAAAGTCAGTTACTATAACTATAAAAAACTTTTTTTAAAAATAATAATAATAAAACCTACATATGAAGTTATAGGGGGAGGAGCAGCATGGAAGTTTTGACTTATAGTTACATTTTGTGAAGATGGTGATGCTGTAGGCATATGAGGAGAAGTTTTTTTACCATGATGATGAGGGATATATTGTTGCGCATTTGTCATATTTGGTGAGTAAGATGCATTAATATGTTTTTGTTGATTATAAGGTCTAGGTGAGTTGAAATGTCGATTATTATTGTTATTATTGTTTTGATGATGAGAACTGTGTTCACCAACTGAATGATTAGACTGTGTGGAATCTCTTCGGTTCTGTGAATAGGTAGCTGGATTCTGTGATTGACTCAATTGAGGTGATTGTGGTTGCTATAAAAATAAAAGTAAAAATGTCTTTAATTACCTATAACTTTTTGACATAATTTATTTTCTCTTTTCTCCTTTTCTTATTTTATATGCATATACATATATTTATATATGTAAGAACTTACAGCAGTAGTCTTATCAGAAGATGATAAACTTCCAAAAGTTACTTCAGATTTTACAACAGTTTCTACAGCAGATGTACTGGTAGTAGTGGTATTAGTGGCTGTGGTTGTGGTAGTTTGATTTACAGTTTCTGTTGTTTGATTAATTGATCCAAACTGAATTGAGGCTATCATAAATAAAATAAAATATAAATATGTTAATAAAATTAGAAATTTTTAGCTCTATTTTAACATTTGTTATGTTAATAGTATTTATCTTCAGTCTTACACTTATCAACAGCAGGTGGGGCTCTTGGAAGCTGTACTGAAGCATTTCTATTAGTTTGCTGATTTTGTTTTGATGAGCTATTAATAATAAAAATAGTGCGAACAGTATTAGTAATATGAATAAAGAAAATAGCTATTACTAATATATATAAAGAAAATAACTGGAAAAAAAAACTAAAAACATGATATAGAAATATTTATAGATGAACTTACGCATTAGCCACAGCAGCAAAAGTTGGTTTTGAAGATTGAGTAGGCGGTTTACTTGATGTTTTTAACCCATTCATACTTGTATTTTTATTTCCCTTTGAAGCATTATCATCATTTGATTGTTTAGTTGTCTGAGATTGTGTTTTATTTTGTCCAGATGATTTTGATTTATTATTTTGTTCCAAGTTTTGAGTATTTCCCTTGGTGACCTGTGCGTAGTTGAACACTGGTTGTGGAGTCGACTTTGCGTTTGTATTTTTGTTTGTGTTGGGAGAGCTATTCATTAGTTGATGTTTTGTTTTTTTAAAGTTGCATATCCCAAGTGGACCTAGTATGGTGGCTTTTTGTAAAAAATATTATATAAAAAAATAATAGCAATAATAGCAATAATAATTAGCAATACAATTTATATACAGGATTATAAATACAATATATTAAACATACTAATTGATTTATAGGTCGGTGCGGTTTATAAGAAAAAATAACACTGATGCACCAAAAAGTCGCAAAAGACAATAAAAATGAAAAAGAAAGAGAAAAGAGAAAGATTTTTTTTTTGCGGAATTTATCTTGGCTTAGAAATAACGCCAGCAAAAAAATTTAAAATTAAGATCCTAAAAATCTATGTGACCCTTTTTCTTTCCCCTCTCACTCACCTTTTTTTTTTAATATATATTTCTATTTTATGTATGAACCATCACTATTTAAATTTACTACTCTAATTTTTTTACATTTTACTTTATAGTAGTATTATTCGTAAATAAGTACATATATATGTACAAATTTATATAAATATCAATTCATTCACAATTTATATTTATATATAAATAAAGATAAGGGAAATAGCATAAAAACAACAAAGCAAATAAATCAATATTCTATATTTTTCTCCGTAATCATCTATATTAATTAAATTATTATGAAAAAATAAAAGAGCATTTTCAATGCATAATAACTATTCTAAGAGAGATATCTTAGACACTAGTAACAGTATCAAGAATTCCTTATATGCTTCGCAAAAAGAGCAGAAACTATGCAACTATATAAATTTATAAACGGCGTTTTAAAGATATAAATGGCATCCCGTATAATTATTTTCCCGCCGTGATCATCTTGAATTATATATTTTTCGGCCATTTGATTCCAAAAAAGGTATCGAAAATACGAAAACTTAGCAATAAAATAGATAATGTGTAAAAAAAATAGCAATATAAAAAGGTCCAAAGATTTGATTTTTTTTCTTTCATCTTTTCATTTTTATTCTTTATTTTATCTCATAGTATTTAATAATCATCCATTACTACAATATGTTACAAGAAACTGTAAAAAAGTTGCTCGAAAATGAACAGATCAAAAATCAACCTATAATTGCTAGTATTACTGCTGCTACTACGATTATTGGTATTGCCTGGTTTATGCGTAGTTTACAAAATAAAAACAGGGTAGATACAATGAACTTAATATGCTTACCTTCATTTACCTATTTATTAATTATCATTATTTTTATATTATTTTATTTTTAGGATAAAATACCAATGGTCCCTTATTTTTGGCCAATTGTTGGTTCAACTCGAGTTTATAATAAAGACCAACTTAAATTTGTAAAAGAAACATCTGAAAAATATGGACCAGTGTATCGTGCTCATTTATTTGGAAAGGTTATATATTATATTACAATTATAGAAAAGTAAAAATATTTGTATGTATATTCGATGTAACTAAAAGTATATTTTACTACTATTTTATCATCATTTTTTTATTCCGTTTAAGATCGTAACTATCGTTGGTGCTGGTCATGCTGAAGAAGTCTTCAACCACCCTGATTTGAATTTTATTGAAAGTCAAAGAAAAAAATTTGACGCTAGTCATTTTTTTGGTTATATTCGCGAAAAAACTCCTGATTTAACTATACAAGATATCATAATAAAAGAATTGAACCCAAAGCTTAAACAGTATAGTCCGCGTGGTTATATGGAAGTAAGTATAACCTTATTATCAATGTTATTATTATCAATATTAAATTTACATATTAACAAATATACCAAATAATGATATATTTGGGTATTATTTTTTATTTATTTTTTATCAGTTTTCCTCTGTTTTGAAAGAATCACTTGGCAATACTAATGGTAATACAGTTAATTAATAGATAGATAGATAAATAGATGAATGTAAACAATATGCTATGGATTATTAATCATATCGTTATTATTATTCTTGTTATTATTATTATATTTTAATAGAACTTGTATCCTCAAAAAAACTAAATCATCTTATTTTACAATGTATTTCTCAATCTTGTATATCAATATTTGTCGGACCTGAAGCTTGCAAAGAAACTTCTTTAGTATCAACATATATGGCTATGTATTACGAAGTTGCTCCTGAATTCTCCTTAAGTATTTGGCACCAAGTACTTCCTTGGTACCATGAAAAATATATGAAGTAATTTTTATAAAAAATTATAAATTGAAAATTGAATATTAAAAGTAAATACTAATTTTATTTATTTATTTATTTTGGTTATGTAATTTTAAAAAAAAAAAAAATAGATCTGAATATCCAAAAAGAGAAAATATGAAAAAGCATCGTTTAACTATTAAAAAGGAAATAGAAAAAGAGCTTCTTCGCTTTCTCTCCAAGGGTGATAATACAGATGACTTACCTGTAAGCTTAACATAAATATACACATATATAATATTTTCAAGTATAGCTTTTTAATTATTAGTTGTTGTTTTTTTTAAAAAAAAAAAATAGGAATCTCTTTTACGATTTGCTTTAAAATCTCATCCTCAAGAAAATAATGACGAAACCTTAGAATCTTTAACTACTTTTGTTCAGATATTGTTTTTCATTGGAGTATTAACATCAGTAGGATCGACCATAGGCGTAGTTATGGCTCTTATCAAGAATAAGAGTTTATTAGAAGCACTTAAACAAGAACAAGAGGAGGCAATTGATGATGAAATTAAAGAACAGAAGCGTTTGGGAACATTATCTGATAGTGAATCTGTAGATCGTGATGAATTTATGGTAAAAAATATAAATCATATTTATAGGCGAATGGTTAAATTAGACAGTTATCTTCGTGAAGCTTTTAGACACGGTGGTAGTTCATTGGCCCATTCTCATATAAATAATAGTGATCACGATGTAGTTTTGAAAAGTGGTGCTGTAATAAAACCCGGTAATATATATATTGATAATAAAATAAATAATAATAAAATAAAATAAAATAAAATAAAATAAAATAAAAATAAAAATAAAAATAAAAATAAGTATCGTATTAGTAATAATAATTATTAAAAATACTCTACTTAGGTGAAGACGTCTATATTAACTTTTGGCACGTTCATCAAATGAATAAAGATAATATTGAAGATGATCTATCCGATTTTAAGCCATTCAGACATGTTGGGCAAGGGTCTCCAGTGACTAAGGTTGGTGAGAACTTTTTACTATTTGGCATGGGAAAGTAAGTGAAATCCAAGTATACTTTGTTGGGAAGGAACTATTTGTATATATAACTGATATTTTACGATTTTTTTTATATATTTTGGATGGTTTATAGGCATGCTTGTCCTGGTATGTAAATAAGTTTAATTATTTAAAATAAAGAAAGAAAACTTTTATTTTAAATTATAATTTTTTTATATTTACATTTTAGGTCGTTGGTTTGCTGTTCATCAAATGAAAGGTATAATAACTTGTATGATCCGTAATTTTAACATAACTGCTCAAGCCGAAGATGGCATTCAATTTGAAAAAAAATCAATTTAAAACATCCAATTTTACTATGTATAACATTTACTATTGTATTAGCATTTTATAAATAAACTTCATAATATTATATAATAATAATTTTATTTTAATTAATCTCCATTTCTTATTATTTTAAATTTGAGTCATCTTGTAAAATATAATGAACACTTTTCAACAACACTCATGCCGAACTTTTTTATGAAAAGTTCTTCTTAAAAATACTTGCATTAAAAAATAACAGTCAAATTAAATATTAATTTATTTCCATTAATAATAAATCAATTTAATTGATATTTAGCAAGTCAAAAATATAATCATTATCAACGTATAGACTAGCTTTCATAAATTCTTAAATATTCACGGATTAACTTGAAGGTTCATATTCAAGATAAAGAGATTAATAACTCTATAAATAATAGAACATTAGATTATAAACTTAATATATTATCAACATAATTGCCATATATATATATATATGTATGTATGTATGTATGTATGTGTGCGAATCAACTTTTATCTATGAACGGACAAATGAATTGAGGTTAGGCTTTTTACTATAAAATCAAAGTACAATATATCAATGGTTTTAATACACATTCACTACACATGGAAACATTTGAAGCTCACAAAAAAATATTCACTCACTATATTTTTTTAATTATTCTTATCAGTCGTAATATGAGTAGTATTTTAAATACTGGTTTGCAATTTACTTTCTACACCTAACTAGTGGCTTAAATAAAATAAAAAATATTATACAAAATAAAATAAAGAGGTGAAAAAAATTAAATGACGTTACTTAATTTTTTTACCTCTTTCATTTTTATTCTTTTTTAAAGAACTTATGCATTTACATTGTAGGCTATTCTATTATGGTAAATAATATTTTTATTGTTGTATATAACATATGTGTATATTTTGGTGTAATAACCTAATATAAAAATGAAAAAAAAAAAAAAATTATGAACTTTTATAGTAGGATTATTTGGATTTTAATTATATTGTTCCTGACGGTGCTTCTTAATTGCTGGTAAGATAAATGGAAGTTATTTTATTTTAATTAGCAAGGTAGGTTTATTTCTGGCTAATCTTTTATGGTTCCTAAAGCATAACCTTTACGTTTTTTCGCTCATGACCGCTCTTGCTAAATACTGGTGCTAGCGTTTTATGGTCACTTTTGATTGTTTCTTATAATTTCAAATGCTGATATTTGTTGTTTATTCTTAATGATGGTACTTTATTACTAATTGCAGTAATAGTCTTTTGATTCCTAGTAGATTTTTGTTATTTTTGGATAACATTCTTTTCATTTTATTTGAGTTTTTATGCCTGGCTATGGCTATTTTCATATTCAAGGTATTACTCTTCGTCCAATTCGAAAATGTATTATTTTTTTCATTAGATGTACTTACTTTATTCTTACTCAAGGTATAGATCTTTTTTATACTAAGTTCTGGCCTATTTTATTCATGACACTGATCTTTTATTTAAAATTTATGCCCTTTTTACGCAGCATGGCGAGCTTTTTCTTATCCAAGATGCTGGTATCTCTTTTTTATCTTAGGTTTTAGCACCTATTATCAACCTGAATTTTGGTCATTTTTATATTTAAGATACCAGCCCTTCTTTTGTTCAAGACGTTAGTTTTTCTTCAAAATAATGATCTGATTTTATTGAAGTTGTTTCTCATTTAATTAATATGATTAAAACTTGTTTTTTTTTTATAATTTTTTACTTTCTTAATTATAATGTATTTCATTTAGTATTTGAATCAATTTATTATCTATTTTTATTATTTTATAACAGTTTCAACAAAGCATGATTGATATTAGTGGTGCTATACTCTATCTTAAATGCAACCTTTTACATTCATTTCTCTACTAAAAATAAAATTTATTTATTTACTAAGAGATGTTGTTCGAATAGACCTGGATGCTAACATATGCCCTACCACTTTCTCCATTTGAATTATGGTTTAATCACATGTAATAAAATCCCTGTAGCAGCTTATTTTCGAAATAAATTCTGTGTGTGTATTTTCTTTTTATTTCATAATAAACAAATAATTATTTTCTTATTTTTCTATTATATTTTTAATGAGGTGATTTTTAAAAAAAGAACAAAGTTTTATTCCTTTTTTTTACAAATAATTTCTTTACAAAATATACTTTTTTATTATGACATATATAAAATATTTAAATTTTTTTCTTTTCGTTGCGTAGAAATGTATTTCGAAAGACATAAAATGATACAAAACGATGCAAAAAAAAAAGATAAACCAAGTACGCAAATTACCTAATATAGGTAACGTTTATTTTTATTTATTCAATAAAACTAGCAATATCTGTATTAAAATATATATCCACTTTTTCCCTTCAAGCCTCCCTACATATACTTACAATATAATTATATACAGCATCTTTACTATAAAGAATTGCTTTATAATGAAAAATATATAATATAATTTATCCTCTTCATTTGTTCATTGATAAAAAACATTTTGATTACTATTTATATAATAACTATTCCAAATAATATAATATAATATATATTATATTTTCATATGATTTTATTTATCAGAAAAGCTAGTATTAAGAGTAAGAGAGTAGAGGTATAACATAATGTAAACAAAGCAGTAATAATAGTAGTAAAAGGATTACTGTCACGCGCTTTTTTTTATTTTAATTTTTTTTCGATTTTTTTTTATTATGAATAAAAATAAAGAGAAAGAGAAATAAAAAACTCATCTCAAATTGACATTTTTTTAGTATTTAAAAATAAATGAAAGTGGTTGTACTTTGCGTAAAAAACTGCTTCTTTTGGACAAATTATATTAAATATTATTAGAAAAGAAAAGAAATTTTACATACAACGCCTTTTATAGCACTCTAATTTCGTTTGGACAAAAAAAAATGAGTGAAGTTCACTAAAAACTACCATATATAACTATTTTTCCGGAATATAAATTAAATACTAAGAGTATATCATTTGCATAAATCAATCTTATTAGCTCAGATGAAGAAAAGGGGAAACTTCATTTTTTTAAACTTCCGCCAATAATTATCGCCGTGACCGTAATCATTATTTAAATCTTTTTTTTCCCTAAATTCATTTTTTCTCCCCTTCTTTCTCTCTCTTTTTTTATCATATAACTATTATTATTTATTTATTTTTAATATTCTAATTGGTTTCAAATGTTGCCATTTCAACAACAGCAGCATTCACAAGAACAAAACTCTCCAACCAATAACCTCAATCAATTTAATGCTCTTGGATTTAATGGAATAAATTTCAATAACCCTGGTAATTTTACAGGTGTTGGTATAAACGACTTTAATCTTGATCAAGGAATGGGTTTACCACTTTCACAAGGAAATCCAGTTTCGATGATGCAATCACAAGTAAATACTGTAAACACTTCACAGCCTCCTCAACAACAAATATTTAATCCAAACTTGGCCGTCTCACAACAAGCTGGAGTTGCCTATTCACCACAAAATCTTATGCTGCAAAATAATGGAGCAAGTAATCTAATATATACATACATCTATACATATTTGTGTAAATATATTTACAAATTTTAATACTTAATACTTTTATTTATTTATTAGTGAATGCTGCTGCACTACAAGCCCAGTTTCAACAAAGTCGCGCCATGTATCAAGCAAATACAAATTCACCAACTAACCCACAACAACTTTTATACCAACAACAACAAGCTGCTGCTGCCGCTATGGCAATGAATAGAGGTATTATTTATATACATTTATATATACGTATGCATATAGAAATATCTGAATATTAAATAAACACTATTTTTATTATTATTATTATTATTATTATTATTATTATTAAAAATTACATATTATTAGTAAAACAATCACCTAGCTCCTCACCTGTAACTGCTCAACATCCTAATATTGGATCACCTATGGCAGTTAATAGTCCACAGCAATCACGAATAGGTACTGATTATGGAGGTATATATACTTCTTTATAAATAAAAAGATAAAAAACAAAAAAAGAAAAAATAATAAAATAATAAGATAATAGAATAATTTTGGATTAGTAAAATAAGGACAAAATAGTACTAAACTTACTTTTCTTACGTTTTGTAATACTTTATTACTTTGAAATATCTTAGGAAGTAATTCTGGATCTCCAGTACAAGCTTTCCAACAAACTACAAATATTAATCCATCACCTCAAATGGTAATATATACATAGCTTACATTTTTTACTTTGTTTATTTTTTAAAAAAATTATTCTAATTTATATAACCAATCAATATATATATATAATTATTTTAGAACCGTGTCATTCCTTCTCAACCAACTGGCATGTACCAAACACCTTATAATTTACAGCAACTCCAACAAGCACAACAAGTATCTTCTCCACAACAAGATAATATATCACCATATCATACCAATACTGGACCTAATAATCGAGTAAATATGAATGTAAATGGCAATAAACAATTTTCTCCATATCAAGTAATACAATTATATATTAGATAATGTTTTATAATGTACTATATAATGTATTATATAGTATAAAATACATATAAGCTCATATATTATGTGTTTTTTTTTTTTTTTACTTTTTTTTTACATACAATTAGGATGCGCGATTACCAATTCATATGCAACAACAACAACAACAACAACAACAGCAGCAGCAACAGCAACAGCAACAACAACAAGAGCAGTTAGCACGGAAATCATCAGTTTCTGGATCACAAATAAATAGTGCATCATCAACACCTTCACAGCAACATAGACAGCTTCCAAATGAAAAAATGGATCACCGATCATCAGTAGATGAAGCGATTCAAATAAATCAGCAAACAAACAGATCACCTATGATCGATATTCCTGCACAACCGCAAATGGATACTCCTAATAAAGTACAGCCACAAAGTCGTGAACGATCAATGAGTGCATCCAATTCGGTAGATATAGCACCTAATAATGAAAAAATACAACAACAACAATTGCAATCACCTACATTAAATTCATCAAAAACCACTTCTATTCAAACACCTGTCACTTATATTCCAAAAACAAGGAACGTAGAAACATACGGTGGTGTTGATTTGAAATATTTTGATAAATTTGAAATTAAACCTATGGTGGCACAGTTGGCAGAACTTGGTGCTATTGATATTCATGCATTAATCATGTCATTAAAATCAGGGATGAAAATGGAAGTTGCAAACGCTCTAAATAGTTTAACCATGCTAACTGTTCAAACACCCTTAACTTTAACACATTGTGATGATCTTTTGGACGTTTTACTCGATATACTGGATCAAGACTTTTTTGGTTACAAAAATAGAAAGACAGTAGCAACAGATAATATAGAATTAAAGGATAAAAATATAAGTACAAAATCATCGACATCAACAACACCATCCACTTTATCAAGAAGAACAAGTCTACCGGATCAACTTCAGGTCAATTATGCAGATTTATTTGACATGTCATTGGATGAAATGAAAAGTTTAATTCCCATGCTAGAAGATTCAACATCAGAAATCTGGCTATCGCTTAGAGAACGATGTTTATGTATTCTTAATTTATTACGAAACTTTTCATTTATACCAAACAATCTTGAATACTTGGCAAAACACGAAAGATTTGTGGACACATTACTTGAATTATTAAATTATACCCGTGGTATAAAAGAAGAAGACTGGGATGATACGCATCGTGAAGAAGCATGGTTTGTGGGTGTACGTCGGATGGATACACTTGATCACCGTAAAAGCGTCTTGATGATTTTCTCAAACATTGGTGTTAATCTAAAACTTCATCAAGTATCTATGGCAAGAGCCTTCGTAAGATTAATTCATGACTTTTTAACTCATGGTCCCGATACTTATTATTCACTCTTGGCAATTGAAACATGGGCAAAAATTGCAGTAGGATATGATAATCAAAAGGCATTTAAACAACTCATTCATAGTAATCCTGAATTAGAGTTTAGTTGGATTGAGGATATTTGGGTAGAATTAACAGCAGTAATTCGAAAGGACTTTTTTTTCAGTGATGGCCGCGTTTTAGGGAATATCACTATGGGACAATTGGCAACTTTAGAAATGGTTATATTAGGGCTCTATAATATTATTATTATTGTTAATGATATGTCATTGAAAGATAGATTGGTTGTATCAGATAAAGGTGCTATTATGACGATTTTACGTTTATGCATTACTTTAGCAGAATCAGGTAACCAGCATTTTACTGTTGTTACGCGTCGTGGAATGGAATTAATTCGTAGTTTGCTTTGTGGTGGGGATGGTGTTCGTCGTAAAAATAAGGATTATAATAACTCTACTACTCGTAGTCAACCAAACATTCACAGTGAAAAGGATAATTCATATGCTCTCTCACCATACATATATAAAGTATTGGATATTAATATCGTTCGTGAAAAATTAATGATGGCTATGTTAAAACCTTCAACAGATATGGAAGTATTAACGGATTTGACAGAATTACTAGATATTATAGAATCTAATTTTTAATTTTTAACTTTTTTTTTTTTGATCTTCTTTGTTTCATATATTTATTTTAATCAATTTTTGATTTGGTGTAATTTTTAAACTCAAATAAAAAAATTTTGTGAGCTTTTTTTTCCTCTCTTTCATTTACTGATTTGATAAGAATTTTTAAAACTCAAATGAAAAAAATATTTTTTATATTTGAGTTTTTTTTTCTCCCTCTCTCTTTCTCTCTCACTCTTTCCTGTTTTTTTTGTTTGTCACTAAACAGTCAAGATTCCTGCACCATTTTAAAACTAAACTCTTTTAATTGAAAAAAAGAAACTAAAAAAAAGAAAAAGATAAAAAAAAAGGTATATATAATATATTTTAGAATGACAAAAGTATAAAAAAAGTTCAATATTTTTTTTTTTTACTTTACATCTATTTTTTTCTTGTTTTTTTTTTTTCTCTTTCAATTACCTTCTCAACACTATTAATAATATACACATATTCATTATTTTTTATTATATATAGACAAAAAGGATCGTATTACTATAGATTAATTTAATTTATACCTATATGAGTATGCTTGATAAAACAGATAGTGATCCTATACAGCCTATTAAATCGGAAGAGGAGTTGGATACTGCTAAAGCAGAAGAAATACAGGATGACAATATTCTTATGACAAAATCTTCAATACTAAATGAATCTACAAAAGATAATAATAACAATACTAATACCAATTCATATCAATCTCAACAAGACACTACACCAATGACTTTACCTATACAAGATGATCTTTGTTTATCAGCAATGGAAGCTACTATTCAAAGTGTATTTGATGCTCTTAACGTTTTAAGTCAACAACAACAGCAACAACAACAGCATCAACAACAACTCCAACAACAACAGGAACAACAGCAGCAACAGCAGCATAAAGAAGTATCTCAATCGGATCAAGAACATCAGCGAAATCCATTACTTTCTTCTACTGAAGAAAATATACATGTATCTACTGTACCAACATCCAATAATATATCAGCACCAACTACTCTAACTTCTTCAATGATTACTGCTTCACCTATACTGGGCGAAATAACTCAAGAAACTTTAACTGTAACAACAGCGACGGAATCATCCGCTAAAACAACGACAGCAACAACAGCAATGACAGCTTCCCCATCGTCAAATACAGCAGAAAATAATGACAATAATAATAACAAAGGAAATACTACCCAAGGCAATCCACATCCGGTAGTTACTTCTCAACCATTAAGTGAAACTTCCGAACTTTCCGCTGCTGAACAGTTAAAACAACAAATGATTAAACAAAAGGTAAGTTATAATAAAAGAAAAAAGAAAAACACAGATTGTATTTAATATAAACCATTCTCACTCATTTTTTAAATTACAATTTACTATATTTGTGTATAGATTCGAGATGAAAATAGAACTAGAAAACAGCGATGGCGTATTAATAATGAAGAACGAAGTAAGTTGAAAACAATAGTTCCTTATTTAAATAATAACAATAATTAAATAATAAAAAAAGGAAGATGGCTTATTTATCTATTCATGCAATATTACCTTTTATTTATCTTATTTTTAAATAATAAATCATTAGATAAAGATAACGATTTGAGATGTCGAGTAAACAAACGAGCGCAAAAATTATTTGGACCTGAACCATCTGATCATAAAAAGAAATGGATCACTGAAGAATTCCAACGTCGAAGAGCCAAAAGACAAGAAAAGGAAAGACGTAAGCAAGCGGTAAATGGAGCTTTAGCAGCCACTAATCCATCGATGACTGATGATTCTGAAGAAAATACCATAGCACAATTACAACAAAAATTACTCCAACACTATCAAAGTTTATTTGGCATTGATCAACAAGATCATGAAAAAACAAAAAATAGTACGGCAGCTTTAGTAGCAGCGTTACAAAACCCACAATTACTTCAACTAAGTCAACTTTTAGCACAGACCGTTACAGCCACCACAGCGGCAGCGGCAGCAGCAGCAGCTAGTTCTTCTTCTACCTCTGCTGCAACAACAATACCTTCCAATTTGGTTTCTACAACAAATAATAACAATAATAATAATAATAATAATAATAATACACATATATCAACAGATATCAACCATCATCAGCTTCACCATCATCATGACCCTTCTTTCCAAAATTTACAACCACCTACTATCACTACAGATCATCATCAACATCAACACCATCATATAAACACTAACAATAATAATAATGAAAATAATAATACAGATACAAATATGAGTGATAACAACTTGAATAATAATGAAAATGATGTGAATATGAATGAAAACAAAGATAATGATAAAATAGAATTAGATCAAAGTAAAATTGATTTGGCAACAGCAGAAATCATGAAACAACTAACATCACAGGGTTTAACAGGAGCAAATCAATTAACAGAAATGAATCTTACTGACCCATCTACCACCTCAACATCAACAACTACAATAGCAACAAGTGATGATATTGAAATGGAAGAAGTAAAAAAGGAAAATACGAAAGAAGATGAAGGGATAGAAAAGAAAAGTGATTATCCTATGGATGCCGTTATGACACTTATGCAATTGAATGCTGGGTATCGACCTTAAAAAAATCAATGATGATGGCGGTGTATTGATATCTAATAACTATATACATTTTTTTTATATTGCGCTTAATTTTATTTTCATTCATTTTTATAAATACAATTTTACTATTATTTATTACTGAATTATTCTCTCTTTTTTATACATATAAAGATTTCCTCCTTTTTTTTATTATTTTTTTTTTTTATTATATCAATAAAATATGATTATTTATCTACATTAGTTTTTGTTAGTTACACAGGTAAATAGTGTAAATATAAAAAACTAAAAAAAAAGGTTAAAAGCCCGTTACCATCTTTTTAAGATAACAATGATCATTGGTACACTAAACTTTTTTATTGAAATATGAGATGCATTTCATTTATTTAATCATATATACCAAAAAAATATATATATAAAAAAATATATAATACTGATTTGGAATTAATAAATCATTTATTATTATTATTATTATTATTATGATAATAACAATAATAATAATAATAATAATAATAACGATTTATATAATTTATTACTAAATAATTAAATATAAATAGTAGTTGAAATAGTATTTATAGATTTATATATCAAATGAAAAAGCGGATTTTAAAAATACACTAGTAGTAGAGAAAAAAAAATAAACATAACTCTTTTTTACAAATATAACTTTTTTCTACAATACTAATATAGATAAATATATATCTATATTATGACAACGCCATTACGTTCTCAAGTAATCAATTTATATAAACAGGTAAGAATATTTTGTTGGTGTTATTCATTTACTTATATAATAAAATATACGAGCAGTTTTTTAAACAAAATAAAATAAAATAAAATAATACAATCATTTTTATTATTTTTTTAAAAATAAATATACTAGTTGGCATACCTTGGACGTGAATACCCAGCAGGATATAATAACTTTTTTCGACCCAAACTAAAAGAAGCATTCTTTAAGAAAAAAGATCTTAAAGATGAAGAAGAAATTAAAAAAGCTATTGCTCTTGGTGAATACGTCTGCAAAGGTAACAAAATATATTATATATTCATATATATATATATATATATATTATTATATTTATATTATTTATTATATATTATATATTATATATTTTATTAACATATTATGTCTTGTTTAATTTTCTATAATAGAACTTGAAATGATGTATTATCTTAGAAAATATCGCGTTATGCGTAAACGATATGTTGAATAATAATGATAATAAAAAAAGAAACTATTATAAAATAATTATATTTATATTTTTTAAATACCAGATTTTTTAAGCTCTAGATTTTTTTGTCACACAAAACTGATTATTATTGTGAATTTTTTTTTAAACACCTTGTTTTAAAACACCTTTTTTTACATTTTACTTTTTTTCCCTCTTCTTTCATTTTTTTTCTCTTTGTTGTCAAGTCTTCCTCCCTATTTTTATTTTATTTTTTCTTTCCTCTCCCTCTCCCTTTCCCTTCCCTTTCCCTTATAAAAACTTTTTTTTCCCACTTCCTTTCTCCCTTTCTTTCTTCTTTTTTTCTCCACAATTCTGCATTTTTAACCTTTCTTTTCTGCCTCTTCTTTCATTTTATTTAAACAATACACTTTACAACAAAATGACACCATCTTCACCTATATCAGATAGCTCAGATATAAAATCCAAACATTTTTTATCTCGTTTTTTATCACCTTCGACATCTACTGCTTCGTATCATTTACATACTCCCCCTTCTACCCCTCCTCCGCCTAATCAGCCTTATGAACAAGCAATGGACTCTTTTTTTGACAGTAGTACAAAGGTAAAAATAAAAAATGTGTGATAATAATATTTTTATACTTCTAATTATTTATGGACTTGATTATTTATTGATTTACTCATTCTAACTTTTGTTCTTTTATCTATTCAGCCTGTACAAAAAATTAAAAAGAGGAAAAGAATTAAAAAATTATTTAAAAAATTAACAAAGGTAAAAAGGAAATAGAAGTAGGTATATATTTAAAATAATGGGATGTTTTTTTTAAGAAGCTAATAAGTTTTCATTATTTATATATTTATTTATTTTATTTATTTTATAGTCAGGTATAGATCATGATCATCAACAAAATTTGACAAATTATCAAGAAAATCATATGAGTCTTCATTATACAACAAATAACAATGATACCAATAATATAAAGACAACAACTGTTACATCACTATCAACCACTTGTTCTTCCACATCCTCTTCAACAGCTCATCAATTAAAAACATTGACCATATCTGACCGTTTATCGTTAAATGATGATACCTATGATCAACTACAACAAAGACAGCGATCTTCAACTTTTACCTCAACCAATACTCAACCTGATAGTATTTATTCATCTTGTACTGGTACAACAACAGGTGATACCATTAATATTGAAAAACATTCTCTTCCTTCCCCACATTCACAATCATTATATAACCCATCTATTCAAAATACTAATCATAATTATAATAACACTATATCTGATTCAAGTCATATAAAACAACAAGATACCATTAAAAATAATGAAAATCAAAATGATGATGATCAAAACGATGACGATGATGATGATGATGATGATGATATAAACCAAAGTAGCGATGATGAGTCCTTTGTTGATGCAGAAGAAGAAATTAATTTAAAAAACGAAGAAAAAAGATCAAGCCTTTCTCACCTTTTAGGCGCTGGACACTTTAATAGTGCGGGTGGTTTAGCCGTCAATATTCATCCTTCTTTATCAGCTTATCGAAATTATAGTTCCATTCAAAAATTAAGACGATCCTTACCCCCCGATGAATTAACCCAACCTATGTTGGATTGGAAACGGAAAAGTACTGATGGTAATAATCGTTTTAGTGGCATCTTTTATTTACCAGAAAATGATACAACAACAACAAAAAAACAATCACAACAACAACAGCCAAATATAATAATAAATAATGATGATGGTATAGAAGAAAATAACGATGAAGAAAATGAATTATCTAAAGAGGATAAAGAAGCTTCAAGAGCTCAAGCTGAAAATAAATTAATTTGTAATACTTTGGATCAAAAGAAAAAGAATCAATCACCACCATCTCGAGGTCAACATGAACGATCTAGATCTATTAAAGCACTTTCAGAAATGTTTTCAAAATCATTGGACGATGCTTGGAATCAATCTTCTACAACAAAAATGGAACAACTTCAAGATCCTAGATTATCCCATATTTGGATTCGCCCTTCCCATTTATCGGTAGAATCAAAAGAAACAGCCAAAAGAATTTGGGATGAAGACGAATCTTTTATGTCAAAAGATAAATTTGCAGAATGGTTAGGTCAAACGTAAGTTATATATATACATGTCTTTTTATTTATTTTATTGTATTTTATTTTATTTTTTTTTAAAAAAAAAAAAAAAAAAGAAACAAGTATATATATATATATATATATATATATTAACATAACGATGCTTTATACATTAGTGATTCATTTAATGCTGAAACTTTAGTTTGTTACATGGACCTGTTTTATTTTACAAATATGCAACTAGATAGTGCATTTAGGTACATAAATAAATAAATATAGAAAAAACTTGAATTTTTGATATATACATGCATAAAGTTAATTGATATTTCCCTTTTTTTATTTATTTATTTTTTACTTCATATAGAAAACTATGTAGTAAATTATATTTTAAAGCCGAAGCTCAACAAATCGATAGAATATTAGAAGTATTTGCCCATAGATATTGGGATTGTAATCCACAATCTATCTTTAAATGTGCTGGTAAATAATAATAATAATAATATGAATATGAAATATGAAAAAGAAATTAATTTAGTATTATTATTATTATTATTATTATTATTATTATTATTATTTATTTTGTAACACCTATATTATTATTATATTTGTTTATTTATCTTTTATAGATGTGGTATATGCTGTAGTTTATTCTATACTCCTATTAAATACTGATTTACATGTAGTGCAAGGGAATCATCAACGTATGACCAAAATAGAATTTGTAAAAAATACTATGGTTGCCATTAATACTCAACGAATACAAAACTTGGATGTTGATTACTCTGATCATTTTGAAATTGAAATGGAAAACTATTTAAAGGTATATAATATAATAATAATTAATTATAAAAATATCTGTTTTAATGTACGATTCTATATTTATTGTTATTTTTATATTATTACTATTATTATCATGATTCTTTTATTAGGAAATTTATATCTCTGTTAAAAACTATCAAATATTACAACCTCTTTCTGGTAGCAATGCAAATAGTTTAAACAAATCCAATTTA
The DNA here is from genome assembly GCA_025201675.1 of Cunninghamella echinulata. Taxonomy (NCBI): domain Eukaryota; kingdom Fungi; phylum Mucoromycota; class Mucoromycetes; order Mucorales; family Cunninghamellaceae; genus Cunninghamella; species Cunninghamella echinulata. Next base: position 24,934 of record MU611995.1, read on the forward strand.
CGGCATGTTGAAAGTCTTAAACGAGGAATGAACTCTATTATTCGAAGAGCTGGTCGTGAAAGCGTTCTTTTAGAAAACGATTTATTATCCATTCAAAAACTACCAACTTCCACATCCATCTCTTCTACTTCCTCTTCTTCATTATCACCCTCCCAACCATTATTTTCAGGAAGACGACAATCTCGTAGTATATCCATTCGGCAAAACCCATTAGGATCTAGTGCAATGAAATTAAATAATAATAATGATTCCATTACATCATTTGGTTCAGGTCATTCTTTTGGTGATAATAATAATAACAATACGAATAATAATAGTGATCACCATTATAATAATATGCAACGAAAACGAACAAAAAGTATACTTCGATCCACAGCAACTTCACTATCGCTATCGTCAACATCCTCATCAATTTATGGATCTACTACTTCATATTCATCATTTATACAAAACCCCCCTTATGCCAAAGAAGGCATTATAATGTGTAAACATTTATTAAAATCATCAGATCAAAAGGCTAGGTTTCGTGAATGGAATGAATACCTTGTTGTGGCTCACCAAGGTTTCGTTAAACTTTATACCATCCCAACACAATCAGAAATAGATCGTATTTGTCAAGATACTAATGATTTACTTCGTCCTGTCAATAAACAATCTTCTTCTAAAAAAGTATTTGAAAGTCCTCTTACTAGTTTTAATCCAGCTTGGAAGGTAATCATATATATATATATATTGGTTTTATTTCAATATATATTCATATATTTATAAAGTAATGGGTAGACTAATCAACTGATTATTATTATTTTAAAACAAACAGAACCATTTAGCAGTAACGATAGAATTAAATCATACATTAGCCAACGTTCTTCCACCACCTGGATATAATAAAAATCGACCGCATGTATTTGCATTACAACAAGCAAATGGGGGTGTCTATTTATTCCAAGGCCATTCATTAGACGATATCACCTCATGGGTAGATACATGTAATTATTGGGCAGCCATGAAAAGTAAAGAACCGTTACAAGGGGGAGTTAGTAATATGGATTTTGGTTGGGGCGAATGTTTACATGATGTCATTGTTGATTTGGATGCAATACAAAATGGGGAAATGACAACAGGTAATACAGTTGGAATTCATAACCCTGATGCAATTACTATTTTTGATTGGCAACCACCTTTACCACCTATGACTTCCAGCCATTTAAATGAGCAAGATCAATTAAATGTATTAAAAGAACATTTACATTGGCTACATGCTGAAATTAATGAACATCGCGAAGTGAAAACAAAAATATTGGTGAAATTCCCTAAAAAATCCTTCAATTACAAAAAAGTTATGGCCAATTGGTCTTTGAAATCCTCTTACTTATTAGGCGATATCCTTAAATATCAGCATTATTGTGATGCTATCGAAAAGGGATTACTGTTACATACCATTGATGGTGAAGAAAACAAAAAAAAATTGGATATTGGTATCGATTTTGAAAAAAATAAGATTGATCTTATAAAAGAAATTGAATTGGAATTAAATTTATAATTTTCCTCCATCTTTTATTATTATTATTGCTATTATTACATTTATAAATATATATACACATATATATTATTTCATTTTTATTTACCATTTTATTACTTAATTTTTATTCTTATTAATATCTAATATTTACTTATAATCTACGTATCTATATATCTCATTATCTATTCTTTCTTTTATTTATATATAAAATGTACAACTCTTTATTGCTATTTGAATATTATCAATAAATAAATATATATATATATATATATATATATATATGTTTAATCATATATGTCTGAAATAAATAGTGTAGAGAGGAAAAAGAAATAAAGAATGGATATAAGAATTTGAAAAAAAAAAACTGCAAAAAAATCTAACATCTTTTATATTTGATCTACTAGCTAATACATTTCTATATGTATATTAAAAAAAGAATTTTATTACGCGCGCACAATAATCTTCTTTTGTATGATCTTTCCACTACCAAACTAGTATCTTAAATAAAATAATAAAATAAAGTAAAAGAGATATAAAAAAAGGTGGTGGGCTGTTCAATTTTTTTATAAAAATTCAAAAATAAAATTTTTAATCTTTTGTCCTCCCTTCACTTTTTATTTTTTCCAAACTAATTACATTTACCATAATGGAGGGTATTTATTACGAAAATATTATTTTTATTATTTTAAATATATTTTTATCCATATTGTAGTATAATTACTAATTATTTATAAGAGAATTACTGTATTCGATGCAGCAATCATAAAACTATTGGTTGTGGATGCTTAGATTTCTCAAACTATCCTAAACAACTAGTGGCAATACACAGAAATATGCTAACATATTAACTCTAATTCCAGAGTCCAGCCTTGTAGCTCATTTGGTTGGCTCCATTTTTATTTAATCTCATTGCCGTAATATTTATTGGTTTGGCCTGATAAAAGCTTATATTACCATTTTACGGATGGTATACTGTGCTTGAAGATAGTTGAACCCAATCAAGATATCTTTTTGGATTCCCTTTGTACCTAACCTGCAAAAATAGTTAAAGGAAGGGTAAAATATTTTATGACTAGAGCGTAATGGCTTTATATTATTCGATATAGCAATACTTTTTCTTCAATTTTTGGCTTTAATTATGCTGCTTATCCTTTTTTATATGATAAGGCACTATTCCTTTATCCAACATAACAACCCTCTTTACTATTCAATATTACTAGCACCCTTACCATTATGTTTATATTTATTATTGTATGAAATACCACTGATATATTTTTTATTTTATTTCTCGAGATCAGTATTTATTTTATAAATAAGAGTATATATATATATTATATTATATTATATTATTTAAAAAAAACAAAAAAGAAAAGTAAAATAGTAAAATAAGTTACTGAGTAATTACTTGACCTTTGAATTTATAAGTTCGAATTCGAAGTAAAATGCCTGATAAAATAGCAGTGAAGATAAATACTGAGATGGCAATAAAAATAGAAGGTCGAACAGGTGCATTTTGTAAAATATAATCCGCTTGGACGCCAGCTAGAGCTACTATACTAACGAGCGCAAGTAAGAAATAACCAGCTAATCGATGATATTTCCAATATTTTTTGGCTTTTGGCGAAATGGAAGGAACAAAGGCAATTAATAAACCAAATAATAATTGAAAAAGAAGATAACCAAGTACAAATACTCCAAGTTGACCATGAAAACTAAAATTCAAATATATATATATATAAAAGATTGTTGATTAAATTAGATTTACTTTATTTATTTAGTGGTTTATTTTTACTATTATTTACATAGCTATCTTTAATTATTCTTATTACTTACGAAGTGAAATGTGGTTTTCCACCTAGGATCTTATTATAAAAAATAGCTGAGAATCCAATACTACTAGATATATAAGCTGATAATTGAATAAAAGCGTGTCTTTTTAACCCGTCTCTTTTTTCTTCTAATGTTTTTGTTGGTTGTAAAGTAGCAATCCCTACGATAAAAAGACAAGGAATGAAAAATAAGATATTATAATCGATAAGTAAAAAATCAAAAATCATTCATTTTTATTACCATTATTATATCACTATTATTACTATTATTTACCTTCTGTCAAAACAAGTATAAATATAGTCATAAAAAAAGGATGTACTGAGAATACAGCTAAAGGAACACGGATAAGAACAGAGAGTATAAAGATAGCAAAAGAAACTTGACCAAGACGTAATAATAACAATCCATTTTTATCTTTCTTTGTATTTGAATAAAGCACTTGCTCATTGTTAACTAGTGGTGTATGTTCATTAACGATTGTCATATTGCAGCTGATTTTATTATGATATAGTTTGAATAATAAAATAATATAAATATATAGAAAAAAATAATATAAATATATATATGTATATATGTATATAAAAGAGGAAAAAGAAGAAAAGAATAAGAAGAAAAGAGATAAAATAAAATAAAGTTGAAAGATTACTATTATAATTATTTTTTTATCGTCATTATATCAAATATTTGTGTCATATCTGAAGTAAAAAAGCATCTGTGTTACATATATCATTTCCTTTGTTGTTAATCTTCATCCTCTTCTTTCATCTTAATAGATTTTGGTTTTCTGGTTCGTACAGGCTTATCATCTTTTTCTTCTGTCATGACTGTATCTGTTGGATCTGGTACACTAGCTACAATATCTTTAAGAAAATCGAACTGTTCTATCGTATCTATTGTCTTTTTTCTAAATATATATATATTTGTAAAAAAAGAATTATACATATTTAGTAATGGGCCTCTATGCTTCATGAACTATTTTCTTTTTATTTACTTTTTATATTTAATATATTATTATAAAAGTTCTTACAAGTGGGCAACAGTTAATCGTTTAGAGCTTCTTTGTCTTGCTTGATTACAAGCTTGATCAATTAAAGATTGCATAAAAAGTTCTAAGGCTTTAGCTAAATATATATAAATATATATATTCGTTAGTTGCATTATATATATTTATTAATATAATTATATATTTATATATTTATACATTTATATAAACCAATCATAACATACATATTAGTATTGGTGTTGCTTGGGCTACTTTTCCTACATCTTCATCCAGTTGCATAATCTTTTTAATTCGTGCCTATAAAGAAAGAAAGTATATAAAGAATAGTAATAGAAAAAAGTAAGTTTATAGAAATATAAAAGATGAAAAAAAATAAATAATATATTTTATTATTATTATCATTATTATAATAATCATAATAATCATAATTAATAATATCATAACTAATCATTAATTCGTCTTACAACAGGAAATTTTGTTTTATATTTCTTTTTCATAATAATAGAAAGTTAATAAAATAAAATAAAGACTTAAAAAAAAATACAGATAAAAAAAATCACCATGAAAAAAATAATAACAATGAAAAAAAATTAAAACTACGCCAACCAAAAAAAGACTTATGCTTTAAATAAAATTTAACACTCAATAGTATGTTTATAATAAAGAAAATCAAATATTATAAACCTTCATTTAAAAAGAAGGTTGATATTTTACTATTATTCTTATTTGTTAATAGTTTTATTTCGACTTTAAAATAATTATTTAATTAGAATTTATCATGCTCAATTTTAAAAATGTTTTATATGGTTTTTTATTTATTAAATACATAATAAAAGTGTGAAAAATCAGCTAAAAAAAATGCTTTTCTTTATACGATCTAGTCGTTTGTCTTTTTTTTTATTTTTGTGCAAAAATTTACAAAGCAAATATCTATTATTAGTACTTAAATGATGAAATTAATATAATATCAAGTCATCCTTATATATATATATATATGAATAATCTGATATATTAGATATCAATTGGTCAAATGATAACAAAATATTTATAAAAAGGATTTGTGTCCTGTTTTTTCTAAACAAGGTAGTGTGGCAAGGTATAAATTTATGCCTACTTAATATCGAACCAATACATATTCCATTAAAGTAAAAATGAGTCGTATTATATTTGATTTCATTTTATTCATAACATGCGTTATTTTTTTATTGGTAAACAATACATATCATCATTGGCTAAGCATTAAAACAAAATAAAAAATGTAAAAAAGAGGAAAAGAACAATAGATTAAAACGCCGCATTCGATCATTTTTTTTTTCTTCAACATAATAATGCGTAGCTCTATGTAATAGATACTTTTATTATTGTATGGAGTTATCGCCGCAGCTATAATTGGTAAAAATAAAAACACAAGTCATTATAAATCATAGTTGACACGTAATAATATTATAGCTGTTTTTATTATTATCATTATTATTATTATTATATGTTCATAAATAGGCGCTTTTTTTTGTTTACATATCCAAAAGAAAATAATAGTAATAGTAATAATAATACTAAAAATAAAATAGTAAAAAAAAAGGCACAGCATACAACATAGGGAAGGAAATATAAGGATGAATGATCAATTTACCTATTTTTTTTTTCTTGAAGTGGAATCCATACAATACCTATCTGTTAGTGGCAAAGTCTATATGATCACATCTATAAAAAGATATTTCAAAGCTCTTTCTCTATTTCAAACTTATAAAAACGCATAATTTTTTTCTTCTTCTTTTCTTTCCTTTTTTTTTATTTATAACGTTTTTTAAAAAAAAATATAAAAACATACATACATACTAAGATATATACTATCTTTATATAGCCAAGTAATTATATAAATCAATAGACCCAATACTATTTATACCAACTATTTTTCAGTTTTTTTTGCAAATTAAATCAATACACACATATATACATATATATATATATAAAATAATGAGTTATCAATGGTGTTATAACGCAGGATCTGTATGGGTACCACTTGATAAAAATACACAAGTTGCTATTGAAAGATTATGGCGACAATCTAGTGCTGATTGGGTATATGTTGCCACATTTCGTGATCAAGCATATGTTAATGGTGCAAGTTTGTATATATATTATAATGGTGCTAATTATTATCTAACGAGAACATGTTAAAGAAAACCAAAAAAATCAGTAAAAAAAAAATATATATTGTCAATTATGCTACCCTATGTTTATTTATGCTTCTTTTATGTTTATACCTTATTTCATTTCATTTCATTCTTGTTTTATTTTATTTTTTCCATCATCCGTATATAAATCCAATACTTTTTATTATTATTATTATTATTATTTTATTGTTATTATATTTTGTATAGAATTTATTATCTTTGTATATTTAGAGCCTTTTTTAAAAAATGCAATACTCTGTTAATTATACAGCTTTCATTGCTGCTGTTGTTGTCGACAACTATGATAAAAATAATAATAAAGAATTAAATTTTAAACCCACATTTATACATACATGTATATATATATATATATATATTTGCAATTTATATTAAAAAAAAAGACAAAAGGTGTAAATGATGATTATACTATCGACGGATCTTGATTAAACGGAATAGGGTCATCTTCAAAATCGATCTCTTCCTAATATGGTAAATGTGGAGAAATGGGCACATCAATAAAACAATATCTATAAATAATTATACTTCTCTTTCCTTTTTTCGTAACTTACAAGTAAAGTTTCTTTTTTTATAGGTAAATTTTCTAAAAGCGCACCTAATATATCATTAAACTAAGAGTATATATTAATACTATTCATTCAAATTGCATAATTTTAATTACTTTATTTTATTTTACTTTATTTTCTTACCAACAATTTACGTTCTTTCCATATTTTTCGATGTTGCAAAAGATCCTTATTAATTTTTTCTTGCTTTGATATTGGTATATTGACAACAGATATATCTTTATATTTGTCTAACTCTTGTAACATAGTTTCGTTTATTTTATTTATATTGTTCAGCTGATATTCAGCCTGGTCAGTGGTTGGTGTTGACGTTAATTGTTTTAATGCTACTTAAATAAAATTAATAACAAAAAATAAAAAATTGAATAATGATGTCTTTTTTTTAGATTTATAATATACAAAAAAAAAGTATGGGTATCTGAATATATATATGTGTGTATGTGCATGTATTATATTTACTCTGCTGATTTTTTTTTATTTGGTGTTGAATATTATTTAATTGTTCTTGTAATTGATTTATTTCTGTATCTAATTGTTGATTTTCTTCTTTTAAATAATCCTCCTAAAAAAAATGTATATGCTTTCCATCAATATATATTTATTCTATTATATATTCTATTACTATTATTATTATTATTATGCATTTGATCTTAATATCATAAATAAACGCATTTATTTTTCTATTAAGTTACCTGTTTTAAAGTATATATAACCGATTTGCCAAACGTTTTAGAAATAATTTTTTGTTGCTCCAATAGTTTATCCAGCTCCTTTTGTATTATAGTTTTCGTGTACTTTTCTTGGAAGAAGTTACTTAATTCACCTATTATATTTATATATTTAAAATTAATCTTATTTTATTTTTGACTTCATATATATATGTTTGCAAAGGATTTATTTATTTATTATTATTGTTATTACCTGTACTGAAAGGTCGATTTGTATTTTTAAGAAAGTTCAAAATCTCTAAATTAAAAAAGGAGAAAAAAAAAGACATATATACATATATATATATATATATATATATATGTCATTTCTCTTAATATATCAATATAGTATATTTAATATATATATGTTACTTTTTACCATCGTTATTAGGTAGTGATTGTAAAGGTTTTTTTGGTGCCATATTTTTTTTAAAAAAAAATGGAAGATACATAAAAAAGGCACTAGAAAAACTTTTATGTCTAATTTTTAAAACTCAGATTTTTTTTCATGCCAAATGTATATATAATATAGTGATCGTTTTAAAATAAAATTAAAACTGCTACTAATTTTTAATCATTAGATATTATTACTATTACGAGAATACATACATACATATATATATATCAAAAAAAAAAGTTTTAGTAGTCTAATATTATTATAAATAGTTAGTCGGTTCTACATTCAACAAATGCCTTCTTGGCTCAGTTGGCAGAGCGTCTGCCTAGTAAGCAGAAGGTCGCCAGTTCGATTCTGGCAGAAGGCATTCCTTTTTTATTTTTCCTAAAAAAATAAGGTTCAATAGTTTAGCCATAATTATGTAAAGTGTATATTCAAAATCCAGATTTCTTTTTTTAGTATTTTCTGAAGCTACTAGAATAATGTTATGTGGGTTTTTGCTTAAGATTTATTTTCTTGAAATGAGGGATGAGTATTTAAGTTATATTTGGAGTATATAATAAGTTTCCAGTGAGTACCAGTTCCTGTGTTATAAGTAGAACGGCTTGATATAAAGGAATAAAAAAATTTAAAAATAAAATAAAATTAAAAAGAAGTAAAATAAAAATTATGAGTAAAATATAAGCAGGATTAAAGCAAGTGTTTAATGACCGCCGAATAAAATAGTAGTAAAAGTTTAAAATGATTTAGATCAGAGTTGTATAAAATATTTAAGTGAATAAATATAATAAAATAAAATAATATACAATTTTATAAAATAAAAATAAAATAGATTTGTTAAGTAAAAAAGATAAATTCAATAATTGAATATATTATAGTAAGTTAAAATAAAATTATAAAGTTTGTTTTATAAAGTGGACAAGTTTAATAATTATTTAGTAGATAATAATTCATTATAAAAATTTGACAATTTAAGAGAAAGAAAGAGAAAAAATTGATCCTATTTATATTTAAAAAAAATTAAAAAAATTATTTAAAGTATATTGAGAGTAGGGAAAAGAGATGAAAGTGACTTTCATATAGAAGACGGTTCCAGGAACAACGGTGGTTCCAAAAAGTAGTGACCAATTTTAAGGAACGCCATTGGTATCACCATTGTCGACAATTTATTTTTTTGAAACGAAGAATGAGTACTATAAGTAATATTTGATATGAATAATAAAGTTTCAGTGAGTACCAGCTTCTGTTTTATAAGAAGAGCGACTTAGAATAAAGAATAAAAGAAATAAAAAAATTAAGAGTATGATAAAATTGTAGAATTAAAGATTTTAATAGCCGCAAAATAAAATAAATAGATTTAGTAATTTGAACAAAAAATAAAGTAAGGTGCAATCATAAGAATGAGGAGAAATAGTATAACAAATTGGAGTGAAAATACCAGTAACATAAAATCAGGCCCAAAAGGAATAAGAGGGCAACATTACTGGCAGCATTGAATACCAGTGCTTGTTTTATAAGCAAATATAACAGCATAGATTGATAAAAAAAATAAAATAAAGAAATAGTATAAAATAAAAAGGGCACTCTTCATTAAAAGTAGAGGAAGAATACCAAACAAATTAAGTTTTAAAGTTTGTTTTATAAAGTAGACAAGTAAAGTAAAAAATTATTTAATATCGAGAGAGAAATAATGATAACAAGAACAAATATATCAATAGTAAGTAGCCAAAGAGCAGGAGTCAGCAGTTTTTTAAGAGATGTCATTGGTAGCACTTCTGTAGACATTAAAGTTTTTTGATTAAGCAAAGTACTTTCTAATTTATTTCTTTTTCTTTCAACTAATAAATATATGCTGAATTAATTATAAAAGCATTATCAAAAAATGAATATCATCGCTAATTTTTAATGTATAATAATAATAATAATAATAATAATAAAATCTTAATAGAATATTTGGTTGTTTATTATACGTATGTTAATAAGAGTAGTAATAAAAAGGTGAAAGGGTTAGTTATATATATACAAATATAAAGTAAAATAAAAATATAATAATGGGAATATTCAATGGATATTAAACACTTCATACTCATTCTCCTTGTTTTAACACACGTACAAATTCACGATAGTTAAACCTTCCTTGATCATCTACTGCAGGATCCTTAAACATAATATCCACCTTTTTTTTAAATAAAAATAATAACGATAAATAAATGATCCTATATATATATATCAGGTTGTTTTTTGTTGATTTTTAATACCTCTTCATCAGTAAAACGGTCCCCCATCGTAGTCATGCATTCCCTTAAATAATCTGTGTCAATTGTACCACTTCCATCATTATCAAATGCGGCAAAAGCGCTTAATATTTCTTGTTCTGGATCTGTACCTGTTAATTTCTCTGCCATCATAGTTAAAAATACAGTAAAGTTAATAGGGCCTGGTGCTTCACTAAGCATTTTTTCTATTAATTCTTCAGTATGTGGTTGTCCTATTTTAATAATAACAGTGATAGTGATAGTAATAGAAAAAAGAATGGTTTTTAATATTTATTCTTAAAAAAGAGTATATTGATATTTTATTTACCAATAAGTTCAAAGGTTTTTTGGAGATCTTTAGCATTTATTTTTTCGTCTTCATCATTATCCATCATTTTAAATACTTCTTTAAATTCAGTTATTTGATTTTTATCCAACACTGAAAAGACATTAGAGTTTTGTCTTGGTGTTCGTTGTTTACTTTTACGGGCAATCTATTATTAAACAGGGGAAATAGAAAAGAGAAAATAAATAGATTGATTAATAAATAAATAAATAATTAAAAAAGGTATTATTGTAATAAGCTGAGTGGATATATTATTTTTTATTCATACTTGAGACATATTCTTATTTTATTATTTTTTGTGAAAAAAAAAAAAAGAGAAAAGGGAAAAAATAATTACATCTATGCAAAAATAAAGTAAAAAAGCGGGGCTATAAAAAATAATAATAAACCTAGTTTGGAAAATTCATAACAGTTCCTAAATTGGACAATCCCTTATTGCCACCATTAGGGTTTATTTAATTGAAAGGTATGGAAAGATTGTAATTCACTTATATCCAAGACATGGAGCTTTATACGGAAAAGAAAGAATGCCAATTGTGGTATCTCAGGCTATGTCCAAGAAAGATTTTGACGTAAGTTTATTATTATGACTGGCAGTAAAATTATAATAAAAGAATGAAAATCAATTAGCGATACCAGAAAATAATAATATAAATAATAAAAGCGATAAACTATTTCATATATTTATCTTCTGCGCCAAATTCTAATAAAATTATATATTTATATGTTGATGAAAAATAAAAGATTGGTGGGTGCTGGTATCATTAGTATTAATTCTGATATTTATTAAAGATTATTACATTTATTTTTTCCATAATATAAAAATAAAAATAAAATAAATAACCATTATAATATAAGCTAGAGAGAATGAATGTCTATTTTAATACTTTATGTTTTAATGATAATGTTGTTTGTTTATTTACATGTCTTCATTACTATTAATACATGCAGTATATGTATAAAAGAATTGTACAGAGACGGTAGTATTTTAAGCGTCCATTTTTAAAAAAAATACAAGCTTACTCATCTTTTTGAAAGTGAGCCACTATTTTAGTTTTTTAAAAGTAATAAACTTAATTTTTTCTTTTCATTTTATAAATAAGTTTTTAAAAAATAAATAAAGATCAAGATACATAATATTTTTAAAGTAGCTATTAATAACGAAATAAAATAAAATATGAAGAATTGAAAATTTTGTAAATGCTATATAATATCCAATACTTCAAATAATCATACATCATTATGATTTTATTTTATTTATTATGAAATATAAAGAAAAGAAAAGAGTTTTGAATAATAAAAAAATGCGTATTTTCTAACCCAGAATGCTTTGCACTGATCACCACCACTAAGAGGGAAGGACCCTTTTCAAGGCGATGTACTATGAGGTCAGTCTCGATCCAATTTCTATTTTAAATAATGATTGATAAAGGTATACCTAAAATATACATACATATATATACATATTGTCTGATTTTTTTTAACTTTTTTTATTTTTTAGCTCATAGTCATTACCCAGAAAGGAAGGATTAATCATGGTTTTATTACATGATTTTCGAATGACCACTGCTTTTTTACCTTGAGGGTATCAGTGGTTCATTCAAGTGATACTGTCTAGAGTTTCGGTTCCGCAATTTCCATTTTTCCTATGAAAAATCGGAGTTTCTCATTTTACATATTTTAGCTTAATTTTTATTTTTTTAAATTGGATTTAAAAAAAAATCTTTTTTTTCCCTTTTTATCTTTTATTTATCTATATCTTTTTTTTTTTTTATTGATATCCTTATTAATTATATATATAAATCTTGATAACAATGACGATTGAACAAGAAGTATACCGAAGTACTTTATTATTTTTATTTCAAGATTAACTTTATATTTAAAAAAAATATCAAAAACTATTCTATTGTTCTTTTTTTTTTTTTCCTTTTTTTGACAGCCTCTTTCTATTTTATTTTATTATATTCAATTGACAATATAAATAGAATTACCCAAAGTATTTTCTCATCGTGGTTATTCTGGAAAATATCCTGAAAATACCCTTATATCCTTTGAAGAAGCTTTGAAAGCTAATACCGATGCCCTGGAAGGAGGTATATATCAAAAAGATGATAAAATAAAAAATAAAAAAGATATAGATATATATATATATATATATATATATATATATATATATAAATACTACAAGTAGGAGTATATATTGATAATGTATATTATAATAGATATTCGGTTAAGTAAAGATAAAGAAATAGTGATGATGCATGATTTAACATTACAAAGAACAACGACTGGACATGGACCGGTGAGTGATCATCCTTGGGTTGGTTATATTGATGGATTAACAACCAAAACAGAACAGCCTCAACCTATACCTAGATTTAGAGATGTACTTGATTTATTAATTAGACCTGATACAGCTTCAAAACAAGACTTAACCATGATTGTCGATATAAAGGTATATATGGTCATCCTATTATATTATATTGTATTGTATAATGTTTATTTATTTATATTTATCAATTTTGTATTATCTTTTCATTTCCATCTTATTTTAACATATACATAGTTTGATAACGATATTGAAATTCTTGATCATTTATATGCATTAATAGAAGAAGAATATAAAGACCATGTCCAAGTATTACGCCGTCAATTGATTATTGGTATATGGAACCCTGATTATTTAAAAAAAACTAGAGACTTATTTAAAGATCATTATCAAGTTTGTTTTATTGGTATATCACTTCCAGGAGCAAGGAAACACTTTCTTCATCATGTTGATTATTTTTCTTTACCCTTTGCTGCTTATGTGGACACTGAAGGTCAACAATTTATTCAACAAGTACATGAATTGAAAAAAAAGGTATTAACATGGACAATTAATGATGTAGAGCAAATGCGTTCAAGTGTTGTTTGGGGGTTAGATGGTGTCGTCGGTGATCATGTGGACCTTTTATTGGATACTGTTCAACATCAAGTCTTGGCTTTATCTAATGAAGAGTATAAGGCCTTTCTTGATTCGTTCCAAAATATAAAAAGTAGAAGGTCAAGATGGTATTATTATTGTATGAAAAAAGGTATGCAAGTAGGTAGTGCTTTTATTGGTGTATAATTCTTTATATATATAAATGTATTATCTGTAACAAATAAATAAATAAATAAAAATAAAGTAATGACTCCTCTTTCCCCTTTCCTCCCATATGGGTTAATTTTTTATAATGGTTTTCAATGTTTTATTTTTAATTGATGATTATATATATATATTGATAAATGTTTATATTTTTAATGACCAAATCTTTGTTCTACTTTTGAAAAACGATAAAGACATAATGAAAATAATGTGTAATTTAATTGATGATATGATGTAACATTTCTAAAAATAGAAAGATGAAAGATAAATGGATTAGAAACTGAATAAATATACAAACGTATATATTATATATAAATACATACAAAAATTCCGTTAATCGAATATGCCAAGGGAAATAACCACTGATAGATACGTAGTTATGAGGTAAACCATCATAAATAATCATAAGTTCAGGATCTGACATGGTTTCTAAAAAGTAAAAATAAAAGATACAAAATAAGATTAAGGTTATATATATGGCATTGTTTATTTTTTTATTTTTATTTTTTTTCTTTTCTACTTTTTTAATATATTTATATTCTACCTTGCATGAATTCATCTACCAATTGAACATTAATAGTATCTATTGTCATTTTATTGCTTGTAATATGTTTATACACTTTTTGGGATACTTGAGTTATTTCTGATTGTACATCATCCATCGATAATATAGAAAATTTAAATTCTATATAAAAAAAAAAGATCACATGTTATTATGTAAATGAATTGACTAATATATTATAATTTTTTGAAAGCTTTTTTGTGTCGCATTTTTTTTTTTTTTTTTTTTTTTTTTTTTTTTTTTTTTTTTTTTTTTTTTTTTTTTTTTTTTTTTTTTCTTTTTTTTGTTCATCATCATCATTCTCTGTATTATTACTCTTCTTCTTATTTTGGCACCAATTATGTAAAGTAATAGATTGCTGTTTATAAATATCTACAGCCATATTTTTTAAAATTCCAGAAGCATCAAAAATAGATAATTCTTTCATTCCCATTTCAAAAGCCCAACAAGAGGTTTGACATATATCATGAATAATCCGATCCCAATCTTCTTGTGTTCTTTCAAAAACCATTTCATCCGATATAGTAATAGCTAAATGTTTTGGTATTTTGGATAATTTTGATTTGTCTTGATGAATTAGATTTAATAATTTACCTTGCTGTTTCTTTTTCTTCTCTTCTTCTACTTCTTCTACTGGGGATGATGATAATAGTAATGATGGTATGGATTGGTGATCATGGTATTTTAAAACGAATTGGTGATACCGATGGGCTATATTTCTCCTTAACGTTTTTTGTGCAATATATATGATATAAATGAAATGAATTGTATATAAAGCAAGAATACATAGTATATGGCTTGTGCTAGAAAGAATATGATTCAATCGTATTGTAGTTAATGAATGAAAAGATGAAGTTATTTCTTTTGTAGTGGCTGCAGTATTAGATGTAGGGGGAGAAGGTGATGAAGATAACGTAAGCGTATCGGTTGTAGCTATAACTTGTAAAGAAGTTCGACGTCGTTGATGTAAAGTGCTTAGGGGATCTTGTTCTTGTATACTAGTTGTTGCTGTAATACCCATAATAATGTAGATTAGATTAGATTTATAAAAGGCTATTTATTATTATTACTATTGATATAAATTAAAAATATAATAATATTCTAAAAAATAAAGAAAGAAAGTAAAAAGGAATGAAAGTAAAGATATATATTATTATAGTTTATTTATTATATATTTTAGGTAATAAAAAATTAAGAAGGGAAAAAAAAAAAAGGGAAAAAATGAGAGAAAGAGAGAGGGAAAAAAAAATTAAAAGGGTAAAAAAAATTCTATTTTTATTTTTTTTCATCAACGTGTTGAACTTCAATTGTTTGGTTACTTTTTGGTAAATTTTCAGATTCCAATTCCGGATTGGAGGAGGTTGAAGTGAAAGACGACGGAGTATGATTTACATTCTTTAAACGGTAGTTATTAAATATTAAAGTTAAGAAAGTAATTGTTAAAAGTGATACCCAGACGGCAAATGCAATATAAACACCTAAAGGGGGTCGCTTGATTCTTATACCCAATGGAATAGTAATAATGGCAAGAACAAAAATAATTCTTCCAAACCATATATGTAAATGATTATGCCATGGTTTAGAACTTGGTAAAGTATTTCTTTTACGGCGTATTCTAAAAAGTATATGGTTGACAATACCAAGGATGATTTGTAACCATGCTGAAAAGACAACAATTGTACCCAGTAACTAATAATATTAATAATAATAATAGAAAAATATAGTATTATTAGAAAATCGACGGCTCTTTTTTTTTTTCTTAAAAAAAAAAACATTCATGTATGTACCGAATGAGGTCTTGCTTTAATTGTACCGCTAGCTACAAAAGCACAGATTGCTGCTACGGTTAATGGTATTAATACACCAAACATCATAATAGCCATATGTTGATTACCCCATGACTTGGTTTGATACTGCCTTCCATAAACAGCGAGTCCAATCGCTAATGGAACAGCTATTAACCATACATATGCCATTAAAGCTGCATGAATATATATTAAAGTATCTTTTGTTTCTCGGTCTACCATTATTTTTATTGAATTATCATTAATAAATCAAAAGAAAAAAAGAAAAAAAAAAGTAAAATGAAATGATATATAAATATTATTAAAAAAAATTATAAAAAAACTACCAAATAAAAAGGAATATATAATAAAGTTATATTTGTTTTTATAGAAAAAGTTTATATTGTTTATTTTTAAATTTATGTTAGTTTAATGACATCCAATAGTTGTTCAACGGGTTCTTTCATTCCTGGTGGTATATATTCTAATAGTGCATCAAAAACTTGTTTTCGTTGGTTAAATGAATCTTTTTTCATTTCATAGGATATATTTTTTTTTAAAAAAATTAAACAGAAAAAAAAAAAATTAGTAATTTTATATATGTATTTTTTTTTCTTAATATATATAA
The DNA here is from genome assembly GCA_025201675.1 of Cunninghamella echinulata. NCBI lineage: Eukaryota > Fungi > Mucoromycota > Mucoromycetes > Mucorales > Cunninghamellaceae > Cunninghamella > Cunninghamella echinulata. The sequence goes on from MU611995.1 coordinate 41,853, forward strand.
ACATCATGTTTATTAATAATATTATTATTATTATTATTGTTGTTGTTACTATTATTACCTTGATGATTGTTTTCATTTGATGATGAAAGGAAATTATTTTCCGATGATAAACATAGTTCAGTACATAATTTTCTAAATTCAACAAGTTCCTCTTGATTATCATGATTTACTAATGGTGTTAAATAAGTTCTTAAATAGTCTAATGCATTTAATTTATGATCATAGTTTGTATCGTCCTTGGTACTATTTGTAGATGATATGCTGATAGATTTTTCTCTTAATCGTTGTAATCGTACCATATATATAGATCGGCGTAAAATATCATCTGGATTAGGTCTATTTTTTAAAAAAGAAAAAAGAAAAGTAACTATATAAGTAATTGGATTTTTTAAAATAATATTTTCTGATATATATATATATATATATATATATATATATATGTATATTTTCATACACACCTTGTTAATTTAAGTTGCCAAAAATCATTTAATCGAGTACTTGAACATTCGTGATCACCAGGATTTCCACCAAAGATAAAATGTAATTTAGAAAGAGGATCATAAATCATTTGATGAGCAAAACGTGGACAAGGTTCAATATGTTTCATAGCCTTCCAGTAGTCAGGGTCCTGATTTTCATTTTGGTATACATTTTTCCATTGGTTCTGATCTATTGAATATACCCATAATCCATTTTTTATTATATCACTTCCTTGGTTTTTTAAATAACCCGATAAAACATAGATCTCTTTCAATTCTGAATCCATTGTCGCCCGTTGTGTATAGCCTACTTCAGGTCCATTTTCTTTAGAATAGTCTTGACTAATTTCTTTTACTTGTTGATTATCAAGGGAATATGTAAAGAAATCAGACATATAATCCTTTGATCTTTGGCCAGCAAAGATATAAAGTTGTTTTGACGAAGGGTCCAATAACATGGAATGTCCGACTCTTGATTTCATGGATTTTAATCTACTACGATTGCCACCACAGGAGGACAAAGAAGAAGATGAGTCACTAAATATATCATATGGTTTCGGACCATTTCCACCATTATCTATACTTAAAAGTTTCCACGTGTTGTTAGGTATATGGTAAGTATAAAGACCACTGTATACATGCCTTGAAATGTCATAGCTTACGCATCTTCCACCAAATATATATATCATTTCGTTTTCAGTATCTATGCACATTTGATGGTCGAAAATAAGTCCAGGCCCACCTTCTTGCTATTATTTTTTAATAATAAAAAGGATATATATATATATATATATATATATAAAATAGAATATATTTTTTTAGTTTTATTATCATTATTTTTTCTTTTTAAAATAAAAAAATAATAGTATATAATCACTTTACCACTGTATTATGACTAATTTTTTCCCATTTATCTTCATCACAATAATATCTATAGAAATCAGGCTCTAAATGACTTTCTGGGACAGAGTGACATTCTACGTATTTTCCTAGTACAAAAATAGATCGACTTTTTGAATCAAAACCAATTTTATGACATGATCTTGGGCTTGGACCTCCATTTCTAAATATTAAAAATAAAATAAAATAATATATATATATATATATGTATATATTTGTTTAATAGTCATTTATACAATTTTTTTTTACTATTATTATTAAAATAAATAAATAAATAAAACGAAATAAACAAAAAAAAAAAAACTTACTTGAGCGTATCATTACTTAATAATTTCCATTGTTCTTTTTGAATATCATAACACCAAAAATCAGATAAATCTTGATACCCATCCCAACCACCAAGTAAATAAATCCTTCTACCTTCTTGATCTAAACACATTTGATGCCCACCTCTAGGACTCGGTGAATCCCCATCTAGATTGGTTGCCCATAATCTACGCCAATTGGCCTTGTATGATGAGTTCTTTGAATAATCTTCAAAAATTCTTTGTTGGTATAATTGTTCCAAAATGTGTTCTGTCTTTTCAAAATCCCCTTTGATCACCAATTCTGTATGTAATGCTGTGATTAATGGATGCTCTATTTCTATTCCTGTCCCTTCTTTTATCATATTAAAGACATTCATCATATTACGTTGCCGAAAATGTTTAAGGCATAGTCGTGTAGTTTGAACCTCTTGATACTATTACACAGTTATTTAAATATATATAAAGAAAAGAGGTGTAACATTTATTATTCGTAACTATTGTCCTTGTGTTTGTCCTATTCCATTTTCTTTTTTTTTTTTTTTTT
>MU611996.1:0-43944 GCA_025201675.1 Cunninghamella echinulata
ATGTATATATAATATATAAATAAAAAAGGAAATCTATTGGATTATTATTTTTTATTAAGGATGGAGGGGGGGTATGATTTACAAAATTGTTAAATAAAGTAATAAATATATGTATATATAATAAATAAATAAATAAAATAATAATAATAATAATAAAAAAAAAAAAAGAGCAGTATAATGTAACATAAAAAAAATGATTTTTTTTTAACATAAATGATTAATGATAGTCATAAATAATACAAATAAGGCAGATTTCAATCTTGCATCGTACCAAACCTTTGAGCCCCATCTTTTCCATAAAGGTTGATTTGTTTGTTGCCAAGAATTCATTTCTTCTTCTAAACTAAGTAAATCATCATCTTCGTCCTTATCCATTAACCCTTTTCCTTCCACATCATCATCATCATTTAATTTATCTTCTGAATGTGTTGGTAATAATGGTACGGCTTGATAATCGTCTTCACGCACAAGATGTTCATTATTATTATTATTATTTCTTGTTGTTGCTGTTGTCGAAGATTCAGCTGTAGGTGAGTAAGTAAACCATTCACATAGCCATTGAGTTAAAGTTCCTGTTGTTTGACTAAGATAATGGCAAATATATAAAAACACAATCGATGAAATAATAAAATTAAGCCACCAACCCCAGTTATAATAAGGAGAAGTAGGAGAGGATTGAATCCATGTAGAAGGAAGTACAATTAATAACCCTTTTGTATCTGCAGCTAGCCACATATGGAACTGACCAATAAATGTTTCCAAAGAACATTTACCTATCCACATAAAGAATCCGGAATTTATATTACGAAGGAATAAAGTACAATTTCTCAAGACAATAAAACTTAAGATAGGTATCCATGAGACATAGGGGTGCTTAGCATTGTATGTTTGTTTGTTGGGTTGAGAGAGTTCAAACCAGAAATACCACACCATACCAATCGCTGAAAGTCCAACGCTGATCCATTTTGCAGGTGGGTAATAGGCTCTTTCGTGGATTTTATGTTCATTAAATTTGATGGTAGCAAAAGCGAAAAGCATCCCAATATAAACTATATAAGCATCCAAAGCTAAACGGAATCGCCATTCTGCTGCCTTCCAGTGAATATTGGCTACAAATGATAAAATGTCAAAGAGTGCTTCCAATATACCAGGTGTATGGATCAAAGCGGTAGAGAAACAACAAGCTATAAACATCTTGAGCAACATAAACCATACTTTTTGGTTGTAAGAGTGTCCAATGTACATAGTTAACCAAATAATAATAAACCATAAAGATACCAACGGTGTAAAGTAATAGCTGAGATAATCCGTATTCATCAAATACATCAAGACAAATGTCAGCAAATTCAATCGAATCATTACATTCAAGAACCGTTTCATTCCGAAATCCTTTTTCTTATAAAAGAAGAAGAAGTGGCCATACCCAGTTTGGAAAAGGTAAGCAGCTACCAAAGAACGAACTGCATCGTAAATCCCTGCTGTGCCAGATGCCCCTGTGAAATGATAAACTAAGATTATTAATTGCATCCATCCTTTCCATTCATCGGTTTGTCCACGATTTAAAAATCCTTGATCTACTACATCTTCTTTTTTCTTTTTGAGAGTAACGAGACCAATAAAAATGATAATTCCCATTTGAATAGTAAAAGTGTAATCATCGTAATGTTTATGCATTTTGCTGAATAAATGGGTACGATCACAAAGATACATATATAATACTCCCAATCCAAAAATAAAAAGTGAAGTCAAGGTTTTAACGTCAGATGGGCATAATCTACGAATCCAAGCTTTTGTCGTATCTATATATGTATAAAAATATAAAAAAAAAGAAAAGAGTACATATATAAATTAATTAATAAATTAATTTTCAAACTCTCTTTCTCTCTCTCTCTAATTTTTTTTTTTTTTTTTTTTTTTTTTTTTTTTTTAAAAAAAAAATAATTTTTTTTTTTTTTTTTTTTTTTTTTTTTTTTTTTTTTTTTTTTTGATAAAAAAACGTGGTAGCTGTACTACATTAAATGATTAATGTATGCACCTTATAATAGTAAATGTAAGGAGTATATAAACTTTGAGCTTATTTTTCTATATAAACCATTGTATTTTTTTTTATGTCTGGTGAAATAAATGATATACATATATTAAAATATCCAAGTGAAAAAGGGTTTCACAACAGAAAAAACCCATTCTAGAAAAAACATTTCACGTTTTTATTATATATTTCATGTTAAAAGCTCCGGCATAAAATAGATGATGGTAAATTAAAAAAAAAAGAAAGCTAACAAGATCACTGTAACTGATATATATATTTATAGTATATTTAAATCACCTATAACTTAGTACTACTCTTTTTATTGTTATTTGTCATTCTTTTTAGTTTAATAAAAATGGTTTATTTCAATGAGTTCCCGGTTTAAAAAAAAATAGTTTAAAGAATTTTTGATGGAAAAAAGTTTCAGTTTATCTCAATCGATATATATAGATTAAAAAAAATATTAGATAATGAATCACTTTTGTTTTTTAAAAATCAACTAAGGCCTTTTTTTTTTTTTGAATGTCGTCATACATGGATATTTGTATTTGACCAACTTGTTAAAGAATTGAATAATATTTATTTTTATTATTATAAATTTACTTATTTGGAGCTCCTTTATATATTATAAATTCTTTTTTTTTTTTTTAAATTCAATTGTAGATGATTTGATGATAATAAAATTATAGTAGTAGTAATAAAGTTAATCATTAATGATATAAAATTTAAAAAATCACTTTTAATAAAAAATTTATAGTTTGTATAAATATATTGGAGCGATTTTATTATTATTATTTATTTAATTGATTAAATTATTCACATATTTTCCTTGGTCATATATAGGTAACTATATATATTAATCAAACGCATCTAGCTCAACAGGCATTTCAAATACCGGACCTTCAAGTTCTTTCCAATTTTCAGCTCTTAATTTTGAGAATTCCACCATTTCTTTAACATAATTTCGATATAATGATGACACAAGAGCTTGTTGTTTATGAAGATAGGTTATTTCTGACCATAAACAAAACTGAATAAAGGTTTGTTTTAGTTTTTGATCTTTAAGTTCTTGTTCATCCTATATATATTAAATAAATAAATAAATATATGATCCACTATCTACTTTTATGATACATGAATATAAATTGGATTGTTCTTTTACCGATCTTAATGATTCCAGTATTTTTTCGACTTCTGATTCCATTCCAGGTACCCCATTATTTTGATTCAATTTTGTTTTATTTGCATTTATACGTTTAACTAATGTTTCTGAATTATCTGTTACGATTCTATCTTTACGATCAACCAGTTCTCTAAAGGATACCAAGAGATCGCGGATTCGTTTTAAATTTTCTATTACTCCATCAGCAGATAGTGATACCTACATAAAGCAATTATTAATTATATATGTACAGAGTCAATTATAGGGGAAAAGTATTTTTTTTCTTCACATATATATATATATAGCAACTTACTTGATTATCCAATATACTGCTTTCTCTTTGCATATGTTTTGCTACTTTTTCATAACCGCTTACTACTAATTGACAATTTTTACATTCAGAGGCATGATAACGGTGTTCTGATTCAGCAAGTGAACTATGTAGATAAAATTAAACATATCAAGGTTAATTCAGTAATTTACTCTTTTCAAACTAAAAATTACAATTATAAATTTTTTTATATAGTAATAATAATAAGAATTTACTTTAATGCAATACTATATCTGACATAATCCGTAGCTTGACCGTGCATTCTTCTGATAGTACGTTCCATGATATAACATAGGTTAACGTAATGGTTTATTGATGATTCTACATTGCTTTTTGTTTTTTGTACTTGATCAATTAAATTGTTGGGAATAATAAGCTTCATTTCATCAATATTATGCTGCTTTCTCTTATATTCATCATCTAATGAGGGTGGGTTTTGTTTTCTCCATGCTGCTAATTCCTTTTTTAAAAAAATCAATAAAAGTAAATAAAAATTATATAATTATATAAATAAATTAATGTTTTTTTATTCATTCCTATTATTTAATACAGCTAAATAAATAATAATAACGACAATAATACTTACTGACGGTTCCGTTAAAAATTTTGTAACTACAAGATCAGCTTTTAATACTGGATGTCTTACTATAGCATTAATAAACCTTGAGAGCCCTTTTCTTCTTTTTTCCAAAAAGGTGGTATCGCCTATATTATTATTAAATAAAAAAAGAAAACGAAAAACGAAAAAAAACTCATTTAATATAAATATATCTTTTTTTTTTTTTTCAAGAGCATATAATTTAATTAGTATTATTATTTATGTACTTACGACCACCAAGTTTTTTAGGAGGTAAATTAGGTAACATTCTAAAAGGATATCGACGAGCTAATACTTCCATGAGCCACCAGAAATCACTAAAACGTCTTAATACAATTGATGACCTTTTTTGACTTTCTACAATATAGTTGACATGTTTAAATATAAACCCTTCCCTTTCTGGAGCGATAGTCACCTTGATTTCTTCAATATGCTTAAACCAATTACGTGTATCCAATTTTTTTTTTGTCGTTGTTGGTGAATCTATTTCTTGATCCTGTTGTTGTGTTCTATTAGAATGTGATGGTGAAAGAGGTGATCCTGTATAACCATTGACTTTGCTTCTTTCATTTTCAGTTGTAAGAGGTGAAGAGGTGATAGTTGAGTCATTTAATGGGTTGCTTATTTTCCCATTTATTTGATTAGGTGACGTTAAATTAGGTGATCCAATATCTAATTTTAAATAAACGAGTGGATAAATATAAAATATAAAAATAACATAAAATTAATAACTAATTTTTCAGTATTATTACTATTGTATTATTATTATTATTATTATTATTATGTAAATAAATATCTATTTTATTTTTCTCCTTACTATAACGATATTGATATAATTTATTTAACGAGAGATCTATTTATAATGAACATATATATATTTATATTTAGTAAAATAATTCAGATAAAATCGATCCGGTTTGACTTTATATATATTCACTTTTCAATTTCGCATATCCATTTTTTTTTTTTATTACCGATATGATTCTGGGCACAGTAAATTAATGCCAAGGTTGTATTGAATTCAGATCGAGTAACATAGGAAGCATCGTTAGGAACTACTATTTGCATAATCTTTAAAATAATAATAATGTATATATCAATTTTAGAATATATTCTTTACTATGTTGATTAGAAAATATTTGTATTTTAATATATTTACTTTTTCAATTTCTAGAGCTGATAAACAAGCACGATTTAAAATTTTATGTAAAGAAGTTAATGAAACTCTTCCTGATCTTTGGTATTCCATATATAGTGTATTGTAAATTTCAGGCACATTGACACCCGCTTTTCATTTTAATATACAAAAGAAAGAAAGAAAGAAGTGATATAAAAAATGAATGTGAATAATGATTTATTTGATTTTTTTTTTCTTTTTTTTATTGACCTTTTTCTTTTCATATTTATTGCATATATAATTATTTTTCCTATTCGAAAAAACTTACATAATATGGAAGCTGCAGTTAGAGTGATGTTATTACTATTATGATTGTTAATATGATTGCTATTCCTATTACTATTATTACTACCGAAAAAATCGTTTGAATCAATATGTCCATTTGTATGATTATTTAAAATGGAAGAGGAAGAAGTTAAATTCTGGGCGTTAGTGGTATTTGGTGATATATAGGATCGGTCCATATCTTGTTGCATTGTAGAAGGAAAAGGGGTAGAGTTTCCCCAAGGATTGTTGACATCATCATAATGAGAACTAAATAAAGAGGTTTGCATAGATCGGCTATCTAGAAAAGAAGATTGTATAGTGGAATTAAGAATGGAATTGGATAAAGGATCATCGTCTTCTTGTAACATATTCGTAGACCTAAAATGATGACGATGGTAATTACAATGGGTTTAAAAAGTACGTTGTTATTATTGTTTTTTTAGATATATTTTAATAAATAAAGATAGGTAGAATCAGGATATATATAGTAAAAATAAAGAATAAATATAGTACTGATAATAGCAATAAAAAAATATGAAAATAATAAAAATAGAGCGAAGGAAGGAAAAAGGAAAAAGGAAAAAAAAAAAGTTATATCAAGCATTGGCGAAAAAAAAAAAACGGAGTTTAAAAAGCAAGAAGGAAATTTATAACGAAAATAGTTGTGTTTGATGGATCTAGCCATATATTTAGTATATACACATTAGTTGTAAGTTATTATATTTAATTTTTTTTTAAAACTATGACCTATAGTTTTTTTTTTAACTGGAATGTTTATGTCTCTTATATTATCAATTAACTAGATAAAAATATAATGCATATGAATGAATTTTATTTAAACTGCGTAGCAGAGCAATATTATTGTTTGCGTTTAGATTTTGAAATATGTAAACTATTGATTTGCTTTTCCAGTTTTTCACTAATGACGATATTTTTATCTAATTTTGCTTCGTCTATAATAAATTAAAAATTATTTTTTATAAAATGAGTTTATATGTATCTATACATATATATATATTTGTATCTATTATTACCAAAGAAATCAATTACTGTTTTTTGTACATCCTTAATCAGACTTAACATCTCGGAGATAGGAACTAATATATTAGCCATATGTTCAACGAATGCTTGAGAGTAGGGTGCACGGGCCATCTTTAAGACGTGCTGTACAAAATGTATAATTAAGCTATGATCAAATTCGCGTTCAACATTTTTCATAAATTTAAGTACAGGAAGAGTATAATGCGTTTGGACAAGGTATAATAATCGATCTATCCAAGCTGTTTGTAAGGTCATCTAATATATATATATATATATATATATATGATTATTAATAATAATGATTATATAAATATATGTTTCTCATAACTATTATTATTATTATTATTATTACTATTATAACTTACAAGTGTTTCTGGTGCAAAATTTTGATATGGATGTCGTAAACATTTTTTTATTACTTCAAATACAAATGGTCGCTGTAATGGATGTTGTGATACAATTTCATCTAAAAGAAGATGTAATAATGGTACTTCAGAAGAACGGAAATATGTTTCAAAATAAGGTGTATTAATAGAAGTGTATTCAATCCAAATGAGAATTGCCAATGATCCAATTGGTAAACTATATTAATAAAATATATTATAATATATATATATATAAAAATATGAATATAGATATTAATACAAATAAATTACAAATATTAATGTAAGTATAAAAATATAATTATATAATCAATACATATATATATATTTATTTTTCAATAAGTATTCAATCTAATGTATTACCTAATAGAATTTAATATACATTTCATCGCACCTTTTAAATTTTCACCTTTAGCCTTTTCATTTAATGATACTTGTAATTCTTTTAAAATCCCACAAACTCGATCTATCTCTGGTTTCTGACTCTATGAATAATATATAGATTCAGTTTCGAGGTTATTATTATTATTACTAACAAATATATTTATTTCTATTCTTACCTCCAGTGGTTTTATATCATTTCTTGTTGTACCATACGCAATAAGATATATCAGTTTGTCCTTTAATTCAGCTCGTAAAACCCCATTATTTGGAACAAATACAGATCTAACCATCGTATCTAAAACATATTACATAAGTATGTATTGGAATCTAAATTATTTTATTATTAAAGTTATCATTACATATTAACTTACTAATTAATTCAAAATCGCGTATATAGCTGGTGGCAGGGGGATTATTTGATGTGTACAATTTGTAAAGCTTAGGAAAAGAAAATGAAAAGAAAATATAAATAATTTTAATATAAGCAAAAAACCATTATAGTTGTACATATATATAGGCTTACAATCATTATATCGCCCGGAGTGGCTTGTTGACTTGAGCGTATGGCTTTTAAGGCGCTTGATATTTCTGGTGGAGCATTAGATAAGTACATTTTTAAAGTATCTACAAAGGCAAACCTATATTAATCGTAATCATAAAATATAAATATAAAAGAGAGTAATGATTATTACTATCATTATTAATACTGTTATTATTATTATATAAATAGTAGCGACTAAATATATAAAAGACTATATAATAACTTACTGTCCTCTTTCTATTGCTGCTTTTTCTAATTCTTTTGATAATCGGATAAAAGGCATACTTTGTTCTTTTTCATATAGGTTTTGAAGTAAGATTTGAGCATAAAGATAGGTTTCTTCACGTTCACAACAAACTCTCTACAATAAAATATAAAAGTAAGAAAAAATAAAAAAAAATATGATTAAATCTTTAATAAATATCGATATAAGATACATACATATATCACATACACACACACACACACACATATATATATATATATATATATGTGTGTGTGTGTGTGTATGTGTGTGTGTGTGTATTTATATATACGATGTTAATTTATAATTACCACAATATCAGGAAGACGGTCTTCAAATTCTAAATCATCCACATGTATAATATTCGAGAATGAATTATCAAGGATGCTATTATAAATTTCGATATAGGTAGATGCAGTTCGTAATTTAGATATTTCTTGCCGAAATCCAGATTCTGCAATTCTCTATTTTTTTAAAAAAATAAATTAAAATAATACATTTTTATATGAGATTACTGTGAATTCCTTTCATTCATATGTATATATATATATATATATATATATATATTTGATCTTGGATTTCTTCTTGCTTTTTTTATTGACGGTCTTATAATATACTTACTAAGACAGCAAAGTTCAAAAAAACGGATCGAGGGTAAACTTCCATTAGTTCATATATTGTTTCTCTCCAATATTCATCATGTATAATTTCATCCAACCAAGTAGGTACTGTTTGACTCTAACAATATAAATATATATAAGAAAAATATATAATAAAATTTATTTCCTTTGTTAACATCAATATTATTATTATTGTTAATATTATAATATATATATAAATATATAAATATACCTCTGTATCCATAAAAATAATATCACATCGTTTTGGATCAAATCTTTCTTTAAATTTTTTTTTAATAGCTTCACGCATAATAGTTTGACCATCCAATCCTATAGACGATGCTGCTGAATAGGTAACATTACACATAGAAGGTGTCCCAATATATGATTCAGCTAATAAAGTAACTGCATCCATTGGTGCTCCTCCTTCTTTTAAATATTCTGATAACACGTCGTTATAAATATTTGGTTCAAGAATAGCATCTATAAATAAAAAAGGTAAAATATAGTTTAAAAGTTGTATTGTTAATTAACGAGTAAGATCTATAGAGATCTATTTTAAAATAGTAATTTTCATTCGTTTTTATATTTATATACATTTATAAATATGTACCTTTTTGTGATAAAGCTTTTTTGTATTCTTCTAGTTTCTGAAGCCGTAATTCCTATTATTCATTTAGTAATAAATTAGTTAAAATAAAATATACTATACTATAATCTCTTTCATATATTTAACTATTATATATACCATTATAGCAAATATTCTATATGAAAAAAAGAAAGAAAAACAAAAAAAAATTGCGCTTAATAAAAACTCTACTATAAAAAATGGTACTGAAACTCCGAATTTTTTCAAAAAAAAAAATTGGCTCACTCTTTCTATTTAGCTTTCTTTTTGAAAAATAAATAAATAGTTTATATGCGTTTATATGAACCACCTCCCCATCCTTTGTAAGGATATTATATACATACATATATATATATATATATATATTATACAAATTATTGCTCTTTTTTATTTAGTTGTTACCATTCTCATATTTAATGTTTTAAATTGAATAATAACAATAAAATAAAAAATAGTTTAACAGAAGAACAATGTACTGCGAAATTGGCTCATATTTTAAATACTTCTAAGAAAGTTGGAACTATTATTCAAGCCATACAAGTTTTAAATCCAAAAGCTCTAAAAAGAGGAATAACTTGTCGACCTTGTGCTGGAACTATTCAGCAGGTAAATTATATCAATCATTAATTATATACATACTTAAGCTTAAATATAAGTGATGTCTAACAGTATCAGTTAATATATGTATACAATTATGTTTATTATTACTATTATTATATAAGGATAAAATGGGATATTATGATGGTACACATAAAATGTAAAGGATCGAGTGAAATAAGAGAATATATATATATATATTAAAAAAAAGAGGATTTTAATATATTCATCATGATTTTATATATATTATAGAATCGTTTTATGCTGTGATAATCTAAGGTCAACCGAGCAAATACATGAAACTTTAGTCCATGAGCTAATTCATGCTTTTGATGCTTGCCGAAAAGGGAAATTTTCAAGTATATGTCATTTAATAGCTTGTGGTGAAATTAGAGCCAGTTCCATTGGTCAATGTAGTTCTGTTCAACCTGAACATAAAAGACGTGCTTGTGTATTACGTGATGCTATTCAATCTACCCAACTTCATTGTGGTGACCATGCTTCAAAAATCGTAAAAGAAGTCTTTGAAAATTGTATAAAAGATGGTGCTCCATTTCAATCTCAATAAAAAAAATAGAATAGAAAATAGAAAAAAAGAAAAAAAGAAAAAAATAGTTTAACCTATTAATAATTTTTTTAGTATATTCTCTTTCATATATCTAATGTTTTAATATAAACTCCAAAGCTTGTTATTATCATTTCTTTTTTTAATTCAAATAGATTTTTGTAGACACTATACATCTTTAAATTTATTTATTTATTTATTTATTTATTTTATCAAATTAAATTAATTATATATTTTATAAATTTTTTCCTATTTTAATTTATTCATGTAATCAATGAGGAAAAATACATTTTCATAAAATGGCGAAAATTTAATGAATAGTGGAACAGATCACATATACTCTAACTAAAACTGGAAAAGGTATATCTACATGGGAAATAGGTCAATAACTTTTAACATCAAACGAATAGATCTGGACTATATAAATTTCAGATATAATATCAGTTTAGTACTCTTTAACTTTTGTGAAACAAGCTATGATTCGTAAAAAAAAAATAGCATAATAAAAAAATGGAAATTTTTCGCTTTGTTTTATATTATTTATTTATTTTTCATAATGATTAAAAAAAGAAAGAAAATAATATTTGAAATGCTTTGGACTTCGACAATAATAAAGTAAACATACTTTTTTAACTCTTGTAACTGAATATAAATACATCCAATGATAATCGATTTGTAGATTCATTCAAGGTATTAATTTACGTACAAAAAATTAAAATATAGAAACATCAGTAAATTTATTAACAAAAAGAAGATATTTTTTTATCAAGATTATCGCTAGTCTAACCTTTTTGACATAATGTTTCTTAATAACCCTAGGCATTGTAATTAGTTTAACGTTAATGAAGCACTGGTTATAGTTATTTTTTTTGGGACGAGATTATCTCCGTTTAAAATAAATTTAGTCTAAATTTTTGCATTGTGAATATATTTTTTACACCTCTTCCCATTTTTTTTTTTCTAAAGTAAATAATTAAGAAATATGGTTGAGATAAAACAACAAGAAGCTATTAATACTTTAAAATTAAAACAAATATTAAAAGCTGGAGGAAAGGAGAAAACTAATTTTACTGGAAAAATTATACTAGCTGCTCACCATTTACCTTTTCAGTTTACTATTCCACTCACTCAACAGGCTAAAGAATTAGAAGAAATAAGAAAACAGCAATTAATAAAAAAACATCAACGACAGGACCATTTTGACCGTAGTGTCAATAACAATAATAATAATAATTTTGGTGATGATGATGATGATGATGAAGGAATGAATGCACCCATCTCTCATTTAGCAAAACGTCGTAGTACTTTATATTCACTTGGTCATTCCGATCTGTGGGAAGTCTCTCCTAGAGCAGGTCATTCAGCAATGTATTCTGGTATTGATTCTTTAAAATCTCAGTATAAAACTCTGTTCGTTGGTGGAACCGGTTCGATACGCGCGGAAAATTCTGATCAATGTGTCGATGTTGATGATTTAACCTCTTTGCAACGCCAAAATTTATCTAATTTGTTGCTAAGCAAACATAATATGGTTCCTATTTTTATGAAGAATGATGTAGCTACCGGCCATTATGAAGGCTATTGTAAAAAAGGTAATATATATATATAAATATGTGAGTGAAATAAAATATACACTTTCTTACATGATCAACCATATATACTTTATTATAGTTTTATGGCCGTTATTTCACTATGTTATGTGGGATAGCTCAGTGGATGAAAGTGAACATTGGGATAATTATGTCAAGGTGAACCAATTTTTTGCTAACACTATTGCCGAGAACTATGAAGATGGTGATTTAGGTACGAAAAAAAAGTATTACAAGATAACAAATGCAAATATAAAATTAGTATATTAATGTATAATTATATTCGAATTTTTATTAATATTTATTTCGTTTTATCTCATTTTACTTTTTTTTAATAGTTTGGATACATGATTATCATCTTTTATTAGTTCCGGAAATGTTACGGGCTCTTAAACCTGAAGCTCTCATTGGTCTATTTTTACACTTACCTTTTCCTTCTTCAGAGATATTCCGATGCTTACCTCGTAAAAAATATAAACTTTTTTTTATACTTGTTGATATAATTAACTTTTAAACTAACTTTATATATATATTGTAGATCGTCGTGAAATACTAAATGGGATGTTAGGTAGTAACCTTGTTGGATTTCAGGTAATTATTTAATATTATACGTCTATGCTTTTTTTTCTTATATATATAGTAATAAAAACCGTAACTACCTACTCATATTTATATAAATTGTACTTATTTAGACTTATAATTATGCAAGACATTTTGAATCAAATTGTACAAGAATTCTTGGATACGAGCATACACCCATGGGAGTTCAAACGAGCACGTGTATTGTAGATGTAGGAATATTTCCAATAGGTATTGATGTAGAAAAAACAAGATCCAATTGCAACCAACCAGGTGTGGATATAAAAGTAAAAGCCATCCGTGAAAGGTATAGTGGCAAATACATAATAGTTGGTCGTGATAAATTAGATCCTATGAAAGGTGTATTACAAAAATTGGAAGCATTTGAAAAGTTTTTAACAGATTATCCAGAATGGCAAGATAAGGTGCATAATAAATATAATTGTATTATTTAATAGTTCAATTATAAAATAAAAAATAGAAATGATCTAATACATACATGAATTTTTTTTATTATGACTGTTTTAGGTAGTTTTAATCCAAGTAACTTCACCAGGAGTTATTCAAAGTCCCAGGTTGGAAGCTAAAGTAGCAGAAGTTGCCAATCGGATCAATACAAACTTTGGATCCATTGCATTTACACCAGTAAATCATTATCATCAACATATTGATCGGGATGAATACTATGCATTATTAAAAGCAGCTGATATTGGTTTATTAACACCTATATGTGATGGTATGAATACAACTAGCTTTGAATTTGCTATTGCACAAGAAAAAAAACATAGTCCTTTAATTTTATCTGAATTTGCTGGAACTGCCCATAGTATGAGCGCTGCTTCTATTGTTAACCCTTGGGATTATTCATGGGTATCAAGTGCTATTAACGAGTGTTTAACTATGTCTGACGAAGAAAAATATGAAAAATCAATGGTAATAAAATATTTATTTTTATACTTAAATTATTGTTAGATTTTTTTTCATTAATTAGTTAAATATATATATAGTTATTGGGAAATTTTGTTAATCTTCATACAGCAAGCTACTGGGCAACAAGTTTTATTAATAAATTAACCAACTCAGAAAAATCTTCAGCCATTAAAAAAACAACTAAAATCGACCCTAACAGATTAAAAATTGAATACAAAGCAACATCAAAACGACTATTTTTCTTTGATTATGATGTAAGTATATATATATATATATATATAAATAGATATAAATAGATAAAACTATTTGTATGCATATGATTCATTATTTTTTTTAATTGCTATTAATTCATTTTTCGTTTAGGGAACATTAACGCCCATTTGCGAAACACCAGAAGAAGCTAAACCATCAGAAAAAACATTGAAGGCATTGAATCAATTATGTAAAAATCCATTAAATATTGTTTGGGTTGTATCTGGTCGTGATCAAAAAACTTTAGAAGAGTGGTTGGGTCATATTCCTAATTTAGGATTATCTGCTGAACATGGATGTTTTAGCCGTTTCCCTAATGCTGACACATGGATTAATAATAGTGACAGAATTGATATGTCTTGGAAAGATGATGTACGTGAAATATTCAAATACTATACCGAAAGAACACCTGGAAGTTTTTATGAAGAAAAGCGTAGTTCCTTGACATGGCATTATAGAAAAGCTGAACCGAAATACGGGTAATTTTTCATAAAAAATACATCATATAATGCTATTATTATTATTATTAAAAAAAATAATTATTTAAATTAATAACCGTATCATCTTTATTTTTGTTATTATTATTAGTGAATTCCAAGCAAAAGAATGCCAAAATCATGTTGAGCAAAGTATGGTAGGTAAATTACCCGTGGAAACAATTTGTGGAAAAAAGAACTTAGAAGTTCGCCCTACGTTAATTAATAAAGGTGGTACTGTCAAGCAAGCTCTTAATCAGTATTCAAATGTCGATTTCATTTTATGTGCTGGTGATGATCGTACAGATGAAGATATGTTCCGTATATTTAGCAACAATAGCAACTCATTATTCTCAGATAAAATTTTGTTTACAATTTCAGTTGGACCAGCAGATAAAAACACGTTGGCTACATGGTATATGGAATCTTATAATGACTTGATTGATGCTATATATTCATTAGAAAATTCTAAATGAAGTAATTTATTAAATAAGGTTGAACATATATAAAAACTATTTAAGATAAATATGGATAATTAAAGGAAAAAGATAAATAAAAAGCATAACTATTAAACATATACGTATTTTAAACTGTGTCAATAAAAAAATGTGGCATATGTATTCATTTTCATGCAATAAAATAATATGTAAACGAACGATGATAACGATAATGATGCTTAAAGATAAAAAAAATCAGTGAAAAAAATAAAGTAAAATTTTAAATTATAAACAAGAAAATAGATTTACAAAATAAAAAATAATAAAAAGCATAAAGGTAAAATCAATACTAAAATAAAATAGAAAAGGTATAATAAATATATATAAATATATATACATTGTTTTCATATATGGAAAAGTCTAAGGGTAGACTGGACAGTGTTCTATACGAAAAATGGCAATAAAAAAGAAATTCGTGAGAAAATAGGATTAAGGTTTATTATTACTATTATTATTATCTCTTACTTGTCATATGTTTGTTTGAACCACAAACGGCACATTTATTTCCTGATGTTTTTGATATTTTTAAAATTATAATCCGTTTGATGTACATTTTATTAAAAAAAAAAATTAAATAATAGAAAATATATATTGCACGTAGATAGCAACTTTTTTAAAATTTATATTTATTGATAAGAAATCAGAAGAAAAAGAAAAAATAAATAATAGCCATCATTTTAATTTTTATGAGTGATTTTTTTATTTTTATTTTTTTTGATAAGAGTTAAGACACAAATACATAAACTTTTATAGTTATTCCGAATGTTAAAATTATTCAATTACAAATTTATATAAATTGAATTGGAATTTATTTATTTTTATCGATAAAATAAATATTTCAGCACCAAGTTTTATTTACCTTATCTTTTATTTTATTTTTTCTATGTTATTCTTTTTTTTTATAATTTAATATTATTTTATTATTATGTTGAAGTAATATATATTTATGTATATATATATTTATATAATTTATAATTTAATAGGTATACAGAATAAAGGTTTGAAAGTAGTATATAAAAATAAATAAAAGTGATCACCATTTTTTTTTTGTACGTTTGTTCATATGTGAGCTTTGTTTATCAAAAGAAAGCATGTTCATCACGCCAATTTCCATTGGCTTTGTTCAATTTTTTCCTTACAAGAATAATGTGTTACTGTCCCATTTGGAAATACTGCAAAAACACTAAAAAAATAATATTTTGACAACAGTAATAAAAACAATAAAAATTAATTAATAAATAATTATATATTTTTGCATTATTATTTGTTTTTTTTTTCTTCTAATATAGAATTACCTATTCCCAATTCTTTTGTTGCATTGTGGACACATCCTCTCTTCCGTGATTTTGATTGCACGTGACTGATAATAGGCTAACTGTTCTTGTACTTGAAATTGCTCTGCCTTTAATAAATTTTTCACAATCCTATCCCTGTTTATATTGCGATTACTTTCACGAAGGTACTTTTCAAAAAATGGAAAGAGACCTTGTAATGGCGTATGGAGCGGTAGTATAGATAATACTTCAGAGGCATCTACATGTGAGCCGTGATGAGCAAGTAGGTCTAAAGCTGGTTCCAATAATGGCTTACGCTTTGGCTTCCCGTTTCCTGCAGATGGTTGTAAATAAACGCGCAACAAAGTTAGATACATCTTGCCCCCTTTTTCTGGATCTTCCCTATATATTTTAGTGCAGTATCTAAATATATGTATAGTATAAAATAAAATAATAGTCAGTAATTTTATGTTGTGATAATATATTTATGTACTTAAGATGTGTTTATATTATTATTACTCTTCTGCCATTGAATAATTTTTGAGTTTATAAACATAGATATCTAGAGCTTGGTCATGTTGTCCAATGCGACTTAATAAAATTGCCCGTTCATCAAATAAATCTATAAAATGAAAAATATTACATTGTTATTGAGGTTAATAAATAAATATTCCACAGTTGCGATAATTATATTCACTTTTACTCTTTTTACCATCTAACGGCAATCGTGATAATATCTTTTCAGCTTTGTAATAAGTTGATTCAATCAAAAAGTGTAGTAATTTAGTTCTTGTTGCCTTTTTTTCTTCTATGTATACATACATACATATATATATATAATGGTATCGAAAATAAATATAGATTAGTGTCACAATAACAATAATATTATTACTATATGTATAGGTTGAAAAAAAGGTAAAATTCTATACTTTATTTTTTTTTAAAAAATAAACTTACCTTCGGAGACTTGATCCGATTTAATCTTGTCAAGATAGGCAATAGCAAGGCGATTATGAAATTCTGGAGTTTTATCATGCAGCTCATTCATAATATATTCTAAATATTGAATAGCCAGATTATCAGATATAGATACCAAATGTTGTAACACTCTGTCTCTAGGAAAAGATTCTACTTCCGCTAGGTCATCAATAAATATCTAAAGAGATAATGGCCAAATTAAACATAATATTTTTAAAAAAAATCCCTAAAATAAACATCTTTCTATTTTATTTTTCTAATACTTACGTCCATACCATATGAAGGATCCATTTCAAGTACCCATTTAGAATATTGTAATACTAAATCAAAATGATCTAAACCTAAACGTTGCAAATAACGAATTGTAGGAAGCACACCTCTTAATGGTCCATCTGACTGTTGACCAAGCCTATTTTATTTTTTTTAGAAAAAAAAAATCAATTTATAATTAAAATGAAGTAAAAAAAAATTTTTTTTATATTACCCTAATTATTATTAATGATATATTTATATTTACATACTTAGATAATAAATCCAATGCATTTGAATGTAATCCTTTACAATTATATAAATCTACCAACTCTTTGTATTTTTTTTTATCATATAAAATTGCTTCACACTCCTTAACATCACATTGATTTTGTACACGTAAAAGTGGACCTACTAAAGCATCATTGGTCATCATATATGATTTCAAAAGAGTTGTATCAACTAAAGTAGCTTCTTGCATTAAATCTTTTAATTTTTCATCAGATAAGGCTGTAATACCAGCACCATTGGAAGCAGACCCATTCAAAGTTGAAATTTGTTTTGAAAGTTTTTGTCGTTTATCAGTTAAAAATCGAATTAAATAGGTTATGGCATCATGAAGATGTATTCCAGTTAATGGAACTAATTCTTTTTGCTGATGAGCATGATGATGTTGCATTGCTGCTGATAATTTACTACTGTTACTCATAATTGTATTTGTTTTGCTATAGTTTGATGTACGGCTATCTGGTCGCAATATTTCACTAGGATGATTAATATCTGTATTGTTATCAAGCTTGTTGTTTTTACGTGGAGATGATCCCAATAAAGAATCAGGGTCGTTTTCTTCATCCTCTTGATCTTCTTGATCTCTTGCTAATTTTCCAGATATTATAGATGGGTATAGTTCAATTACGGTTGCAGCAGGTGAGTTTAATTCCTGATATAACCCTAATGAGGTGTCATATTCACCATGTAAAAACAAATCATGTGCATAAGCTGTTCTAATCATTTGTAATTTTTCTTCTTTATTTTCAACCAATACTGCATCAATTTGTTCCAAAAGACTAACGGCTTCTTCATATGCATGCTTTTCTACCAATTGATCAATCTAAAAAAATAAAAATAAAAAAAACATTATATATAAATCAATACTTTTCACCAAACATAACTATAAAACATTATATTTTATTTTATTTTTTAAAAAATTACCTGAGAAGAAAAACTATAAGGAGTTAAACGCCATATCTGAGAGCCTGTGGCTACATATACTAATTTTCCCTGATTAAGAAATTTTGCGTTTGATAAATCTATTTGTTGTACTAAGGCAAGACTTTGTATGTTTCGCACTTCAACATGCTTGGGAAGTATTGCAATAACATAGGGATATGAGTAACCTAATCAATTTAACACATGTTTTTTCTTAGTTAACATTCAAGCTCAAATATAAGTTGATAAGCAAGTAAATAGATATATAAACATTTATTTTGTTTTATTTTTATTTTACCCATTTGCTCTGGAGTTCCTGACCATTCTATCCCAACTTTTCTAGTAGGTGTACCATCCAATCCCAAAAATATACTTATATCTAAATTTAATACATTATAAAAATAATCATCAATTTAAATACTAGTACACACATGCATATACTTATTAAAAAATAAATACCAATAAAATATGATACTTACGATCTCGAGCCAACAACATCTCATTATTTGGAATTTTGGTAACCATTGGTTTTCCACCCCGAAACCCGATAGACATATTATAAAGATTATTTAATGTACTTATTGCTCCACTTGCACCATTTCCACCATGGCTTGATCCATTTGTACTATTATTATCTGCCATGGGGCCAAAGAGCTCGGTAAATTCACCATTTTCTACTTCCATTAATGCATATTCAGTAGCAAAACCTAAACAAATTTTTGTTGACCCAACCCAAGCCATCGCTTTCACACGATCAGGAAGTGGCCATTCTTTTGTCTCAAAAAATTCAGTATCTTTCCATACAAATACCATCAATTTTTTTTTAACAGCTACACCCAATCGAGTGATTAATTGAGGAATTTGATCTTGATTCATTTCTACCATAGTCTGTACAGCAAATAAGTTGGCACCTTTGGTTTTTCCTAATGGCATTCTTAATTCAAAAGTACGTAGATCGTGAAGACTGATAAGGCCATCTATTTAAAATTTAAAAAATATATATATATATATATATATATATATATTGTATATTAATATTAAATAAAAGCTTGGATTATTTTATCAACAATAAAAAAAATAAAACAAAACTTTTACTGTATTCTTTTACCTGATAAAGAAACTAATACATCAATTTCCTTTATAATATCCAGTTGTTCAATAGGTCTTCTTGAAAAAGTTTTATGTGTGTTGACAAGTGTTACTTCAGGAACTTCATTGTCATCTGCCACTAATAAAAAAAAATAAAAATAAAAAAAAGGAGCGTGTAAGTCCAAAACTGTTTCAAATGTTTATTAATTGTATAATTATATAGAAATACTTCGATTGATGTATATTTACCTAAAGGCTCCTTGATATCATACTCGAGTAAATGACCAACCCCAGTACCAATCAATAAACGATCGCCTATTTAATTTATTAAAAAAACAAGATTGAGAGTTGAAACGTTTTGTATTTGATAACAAACATGGTAAGTGTTCATATTTAAATAGTAATAATACTAATAATAATAATAATCGGATTTATATGTTAAAGTAATCATTACCATGAGCAAATATTGATTCGATTCGATTTACTTTATCAACTACTGTAGTAACTTGAAATGCATCATGCATTTTAGAATATTATTATAACGAAGGTTTTTTATTAAAAAATAATGAAAGAAAGAAAAAGAATAAGAAAAAAGCACAAAAAAATCATATTTAAATCTAAATTCCGCCTTTTGGTACTATCATGCTGTAAAATAAACTAAGTTAAATAACGTATACATGATATAATAAGATCAAAATATTAATGTTATAAAGAGTATAACGTTTTCAAATAATCATATAGTATGAAATTTTTTAATTAAGTTTTCCCAACACTTCTTCAAATACTAAATAATAAGTAATTTTTTGCATTTTATTTTATTTTGTTTTGTTTTTATATATGTATTTATTATATAGACCAGCCAGAAACCACTGTATAGAGTAATTTCAATATAATAATGATAAAGTAATAATATATTAGATACTTGATATAAAAAGTAATAATTATGGAAGAAAAAAAATGAGTCAATGATAATTTGCAATATAAAAGAGGAGATATTATTTTGGAGATTCTAAATTTCAAAAAAAAAAATGATTATGTTAATTTACATATTATGATCAATTGTATTTAGCAATATGTATCAATGCATGCTTATATACCTTGTTGAGAAGGTGGATTATCATAAGCTGAAAAATTAATCGTTGAGGGTGATATAGGTGATGTCGGTAATGATGTATTTGGCGATGTGCTATTATTATTCATATCTTCCGTCGATTTGTCATCTACAATAATATTATATGAGTAATTGTATATAACTTATTATTTTTTCGAAAATAAATAATTAAATAAATAAACATATTTTACCTGTTTCATCCACTGCTATATTTCCTTTCGATGACTTTCTTCTTTTTGATGCTCCTTTTTTCTCTTTTTCTTGTTGAGCTAATAATTTTCTTTTTTCAGATTCCAACCTTTTTTGCTCCAGTAATCTTTGCCTTCGTTCTTCTTTTTCAACTTGAAGATCTAAAATGTATTTATTTAATATATATATATATATATATATATAAAGGTGTTAATTAAATAATTATTTTTTTAAAAACTAAATAATATATTAACATTATTACCATGCATTGCTGTATCGATAGCTTTTGTATTATTTTCTTGTAATGTAGTAGCATCATTGAAATCTAACATTTGTACTCTAGATTGCTTGATAAAACCTCTCGGAGTTGCATTATCTTGGCGCATGGTAGGACGAGGCTGTTGATGAGCGTTTGGAAGCGGTGGACGATTGAAACGCGCAGGTCCTGAAGGTCGTAAAAAGCTAGGTTGACTGCTACTTGTACCAAGGGAAGGTTTACGAGTAATTGGTTTGGATATAAAGAGGCTTGATCCATTAGATGATGTAGGTCGAGGACGAGGGGGCGGAGGTCGACCAATTATTTTAGGATCCATTCCACTTCGTGCATAAATTGACGATGATGATGAGGTTGGTGTTATAGGAGGGCGATGTATAATATTACCAGTAGACATGGAAGGTGTAATAGGTGTATTCATATTATTCATAGTTGCGCTATTGTTATTATTAATAATATTACTGCTGCTATTGCTATTACCACTATTTACTGATGGTACTGGGAAGGAAAATCGAGTGGGTGTATAGGTAGTAGGAGACGTTAAAGGTGAGTCCAATTCATTTTCTGCTTGTAGTATTAATTCAAATCGATTTTTTCTTGCCGTATCAGAAATTAGATCATTTTCATCAGTACTAAGTTTGTAATGGCGAGTTAACGTAGGCTCATTGGATTTATAACTTTCATTGGTATATGAACATATAGGTTGCGCTGTTGTTTGAATAACCATAAATTCGGTAGGATGAAATCCAAAGCCATTTGAAAGAACTATAATGATACATTTTTTTTTTTAAAAAAAAAAAAAGAAAACAAAATGCAAGGAAATAAAAGATAAAAAAGATAAGTATGTCATAATTGTATATATATACGATAACTATTTTTAAAAAAATAAAAAAAACAAAACTTGAATAATAGCTTACTTATATCGTTTATATGACTTAACAAAGGCTGTGATTTAGCCGACCATTCCAGAATATTGGTGTTTAATTTTTTAGAGTTAGGAAAGTCCTGTAACATATATCCAACTATGCGAACCCATTCGTCTTCATCTTGCAAGGCAAGGTTAATGATCTAATAAATAAATTAATAATAATAACAATAATAATAATAATAGTAATAATATCAAATAAGTATATCGTTGATAAATAATATATATTTATAATAAATAAAAAAAAAAAAAAAAAAAAAAAAAAAAAAAAAAAAAGGTAAAAAAAATGTAGCAGTTTTTTAAAAAAAATTCATGATTTTATAACAGCAGTAATATGGTTAAACTCAGCAATCAATAACATCACACCAAATAGATACTTATCCTATTACGAAAAATCATGTAAACAATATACGTAGACTCTTCTTGAATACTCCGTTATCATTTATCATTAAAACATTCAATGCAAACACAAATAAAGTTGTTTGTAAAGACTTTATTGATTTATCAGAATAATAAAAATGAAATTATTGATTATATTATCATGAACCAGTGTATCCCAAACTCTCATTATTTCCTTCCACCCTATTTTATTACAAACGTTCATATATATATATATATATTATATAACTCTATTCCCAAGCTACTATTAACTAATTCCTTCGATATTTTCCATTATTTCATTTATTCCTATTTATCACCCCATCCCTCTTCCCTTCTTTTCTCTATAACATTGCTATTCAACCAAGTTTAACCATTGCCGTTCTTCATGAAAAATAAATATCAGTACATATATATATATATATATATATGTTGTATATATAACAATAGAAAATAATAAAATAATAACTATAAATAATATCGAATAAATAATATCACGTATAACATACCTTAATCACATTCCGTAACATAGATGGAAATTCACCTTTTCGTATATAAAGTAACGAGAATAAAATACCAATCTTGGTTGATTTATCATACTGACCAAACTGTGTATAAATAATATCTAAAACATCGTCGGATAACTCTTGTGCCACAATGGAAGAGTGCCATCCAGGTGCACTGAATTCCTCTACCAACCATGTTCTAATACTATCTGGTGTGCTTTTATCAGTCATTAAATATTTATTGGATATAAATTTTGATATAATAAAAGAATAATAACAAGTGTGTGTGTATGTGAGAGAGAAAGAAAGAAAAAGGGAAAGAAAGAAAGGGAAAGAAATAGAAAGAGTAAAAAAAACAAAAAAGTGGCTAAAATAAATATTTTTAGTGTTTTAAACTCCGTTAAAAACTGTACATGTTGAAAAAAAGTTAGACATCGCTGTTTGAATTTTTTTCATATAAAACCCATTTTTCAGGTATATAATATTCGACTTCAAAAAAAGCTATATAAAATTATAAGGATTAAAGTATATAAATAATTTTAGTATATGATAATGTTTGACTAAATTTACAACAATTGTAAAAAAAATCTCACTATATTTTTTTTTGACCAGTCTATAATTTTACACATCATACTTGATTTTTTTAAACTAGCTATTTGTGCCAATTATATAAATATAAAATTTTATTCATATTCATTCTTTTTTTATTTTATTTTTTATCATAATATAAATATATATTAATAATTCACATTATTAAAGTCAAAAATGCCAATAGATTCAATTTATAAAGCTATAAACTACGTATATATAAAATTATCTTTCTTATACTTTCTACTCTCCTATTTTTTTTAAAAAAAAAATCTATTTTATTTAACCCAATCATCAAACCCTTTAATAAAGCATACTTTATCTAAATGATCAAAACAATTATATCCTTTCCTTTCCGCCTGTTCTAGAGATAGAATATAATCCTTTATATTATCCCAGATACAAGATGAATGCCATGATTGAATATTATTTTGAGCCATTAAATGATTCGTTTCATACTCATTTACTATATCCAACATATGATAATCCGCCAAAATAAATTGTTGATTTTTTTTCCAACCCTTTAATATGTTCATTGTTAAAGCTGATACTGTTGTTGTTGGCATCATAGCAACATGATGTAACATGACATTTTTTGGAACATTTGAAGGTGATGTTGAAGAAGAAACCAATCGGTTCATAAAATCATTATTTAATAATAACTGTGTGGCAGACACATGTATAAATTGCAAGCGATGTAATTGATCCAATAAAAAAGTCCAATAATGTGAAGGTGCACAACAAGGTAATCTTTCCATTTCCAAATTATTGATAAATCGAAATGCCAAGGATAAAAGTGTAAGATGTTTTAAATTGGATATAAGTAATAAACAATTCACTACACGTGGTGGATACCTTTCATGTAAAGAAATCGTCATACGTTCAAGATAAGGCGATCCATGGCTAATAGTATGTAAAGTTTCTAAAGAAATAGAATCAGATAAGACCAATAAAGTTAAATAATAATTTGAAGACAACACCTGGGTATATAATTGTGGTGACAATAATGTTACTTGTTTACTGTGAAGATAAGAAGTCGTTAAATTATTAATTGAGGAAGTGTAAGATTCTTCAGATTCAGTGGGCTCAAGCCATATGTGTTGTAATATTAAAGATTTTATTGTTGAATTACATAATTTAGAAAGTTGAACAAGTGTGTCTGCTTTAACTGTACATGATACTAAAGTGAGTGATTGAAGAGGACGTTGATATTTTACTAGAGAATAAAAATCATCAAAAGTATCACGGCAGT
Organism: Cunninghamella echinulata; assembly: GCA_025201675.1. Lineage (NCBI taxonomy): Eukaryota > Fungi > Mucoromycota > Mucoromycetes > Mucorales > Cunninghamellaceae > Cunninghamella > Cunninghamella echinulata. The sequence goes on from MU611996.1 coordinate 24,913, forward strand.
TTTCCAAATATAGCTCAGTTAAAGAAGTACAGTGTTCCACAAAATAACATAATCCATAGGGTTCCGATCTAGGTTTAGGGTGAAAATCGATTCGAAGCGCTTTTAAATTGTGTACCAAGTGAGCCATTAATAAAGAGTTAGATAAGTCGTAATGGGGATTATTTGTTAAGTCACGACACAGTGACCTGACGTAACCTCCAAGGTGGTGTTGCATTTGTTGTTTTAAAACAATGGTTTTTTCACTTAAAATATCTGTTGCCATTCGAATAGTAGTATTTTCTGGCGGCTCATGATCTTCTGCTGGCAATATGAATTCCTTATCACGCCATAAATAAGGAGCGCATAATGTATAAAGTTTACGACAAGTGAGAGCCATATTTTGTAAATGAGTATAAGCATGCTCAGGGTATTGCCAGCTTATTATTTGGTTTTGAGTATTTCTTGGAATACGAGATGCCATATGAATAATCAATTCTAATATTTCACTTGGTAAATGTAATAGTATAGATTGATTTGAACACTCTTCTTGTACCATTTTTGATTATAATTTAATGTATATGTAATGATATATATATGCTTTTAAATGAATATATGCTTAAGAAAAAGGAAAGAAAATGAAAAAACTATGTGAAGGAAAAAAAATTATATCCAAAATTCAAATCCAGACTGCTTTTATGCCCTATATGCTATTTATTGAACACATGATTTTTGTACCACTCAACTGATATTTTTTAAGCACATCCTTATTATTTAAGAAGGTCTATACGTAGAAATAACAATGATCATAATCATTAAATAATAATAATAATAAAACTATATTTATATTGTTTATTAAAAAGAAATTGGTTGATACGTATTATTTTTAAAAAAAAATATAAATATATGAATTGTAAGTGTATATATTAGTATATGTATGTATATATGATTGCTAAAAAAAGACTATTCTAAAAAAATTATTTTATAAAAGGCATCCAACTTGGTGTTTTCTTTTTATATTCTGTCCACTCATCTCCAAAAAATCGTAACAAAGTATATTCTTCATAAGCAATGCGTTCAGAAAAAAACCGATGAAGCCAATAAATAAATAAACTTAAACAAATAGGATTAAGTAATAAGCATTGTACACCGATAGCCCACCAGTAAAATCCAAAATAAGAAGGATGTCGCATCACACTAATAAAAATGATACAAAAATATTGAAAGATGAACTTATTATTATTTATATACTAAAAGAAATAAATATATGATTTATATTAATAATAATAATAATAATTCCTCCTCTCTTCCTTACCTATAAATTCCATGTTTAACAAGCTCATGATCAGGCGCTTTATAATCTACAATACGGTGAGAGAAGTTATGTCTAGCTGAAAACATAGCTGTAGTACGAGCGGTTTGACCAATGATTACTAAAAAAAGACCTGAAATTACATATAAATACATTTATATATATATACAGAGAGAGAGAAAGAAAAGTAATTGCAATGTTAATTTTATATATCATATATTTCAATATTCTGACTTTTTTTATTATTAATATACCTATCCAATTCAGTAGACCAAATGATTTCCATGAAGAAAAGAAATAATATTCTATAATAAACTCTATCATAGTGGCGGCGTGGGCTGCATGATAATGTGGACTGTGATTAATTAAAAAAGCTACAAGATAAAGAGTAAAAAAAAATAAACTTTAGCATTTTCATTTTTTAGTTTATATATATTGCTTTATATTTATTTTTCATGTATTTATTTATTTTATTTACAATCAAGAGACAGTTTGTGTGGATTATAGAGAGCAGTCGCTAAATATTCTAAAAAATGAAAAAGCCCAAGAGCACATAAAAAATAGCCAGCTTGTGGAGGCCCAGTTGATCCATTTGTTAAAGCATATATTAAACCTCCACCAGAAACAAATCCAAGTAAATATCCATATAATGATATGTTTTGTGGTGTATTTTCTCCATCTAAAAGTCGTCCTTTACTTTTATTTATCATTTGTTTATATTCTAAAAATTCATGATATTCAGTTAAATCATCTATATCGGCTTTATTATGTGTTCTTAAAATTCTGATTCCAGAATCATCTCCATCTTCTGAGGTCGAAGACATTGGTAATAATTAAAATATGTATATATATATATATATATATTCAAGTAACAAGACAGTAAAATAAAAAGAGAGAGCTGAAAAAATTAAGGGTGATCTTGTAAACTTTGAGAAAAAAAAATAAAGTCCGAATTCAATTTTTTTTAAATTTTTTCATTATTACTATATAAGTTTTTGAAAATTCATGAATATTAAAGCACAGTCAATATAAATATATACATTCAAAAAGGAAAAGTACTATGTTAATGCTTAATTAACAAAAATACATATATTTTTTATATAATATAGCTATATACTTATAGGTATACAAGGTTAATTATCTTTTTAAACCTACTAAGACATAATGCGACAGTATAGGCTACTATGACTATGTCAAAGTGTAAAGCTGTGAGGTATAATAATTCTATAGTTTGTAATTATAAAGCATTATTAGCTTGATTACTATTATGAGGCTGCTATTGTTATTACCATTTACGTGGGTACTTAGAATAATCTAGAGAAGGTGGATGGTTATTATAAGAACGCTACTGTAATTACTGTGAATAAGAAGCAAAATTAAGTACTACACAAAATAACAACAATAAATTATATGTATATAATGTGATCATTGTTTATGTAATGGTCCTTTTTTATTTTATTTTATTTTTTACTCTATTTTATTTATCAATTTACATGAAGTAGGATTATTTTTATCAGTAAAATAACTCGTAAAACTAGCAGGATGATAATAAAATGGTCATTAGGATTACTAACAAAATGATCAGTTAGATCATTACAGAAGACTGAGGTGAATATCCAATAGGGAATTGGATAGGGATGTATGTAGATTGAAGAATAGGAAAACCAATATCGACGGAATCACCAATATCATGAGTGTGCTTGTTATCTTGACTTTAACTATAGTCATCATCACTACCTTTTTCATTATCAGCAACACTACTCTGTCAATATAAAATACTGGATCTTTCTCTACCACTAGATAGCCAATTTCGCCCATTTATAGATGCTAAAAACAGTATTGAAGTCCTATTCCATACCATATCATAAAGGTTAGACCTTAAAATGGGAGTACAAGCGACCATTAGTAGCTTCTTTATTTAACAAGTTTCTTTCTTCGCTGTCATTCCAAATCTAAAATTTTAAACTATTTTATTTTTCATATTGATTTGAGTGTTTATAAACACATAATTATTATTAATTATTTAATTAAAATAAAATATCATCCATTATCTTGAGATTGTTCTCGATTCAAAAAATGATCATCATTTTCAATCTTTTTTTATACTTCTACAACACTCTCTGAGGTTATAGCTACTGGTTGAATAGTCATATATGAGAACTTATGCGAAAGAGAACTCTTAGTTGTATCTTCAACACCATCAGTATTATCATCATATTCATCGTGATTATTAGTAAAGCCACCATTGTCGTAAGTTAAATGAGCAATAAAACATTCATTCATTTGTTGTTGTAAATTGACATATATACTCTTTATACACTATTACAGTTATTTCTTTTGAAAATCTAGAATTCTCGGTTACTATATTTTTATTTTAAACAAGTCGTATATAGCTCTTTGCATTTTTTTTTATGCTGAAGATTCAGTTATTAGCTTTTGTGAACTATAAATAAAAAGAAGAAAAAAAGAGAAGAGATAGGTATAAATACAATTATTTATTATTAAATACAAATTTTATGAGCAAAGTATTATTTATACCTTGTGTGCTATTATTTTCTTTGCTCTTTGCTACATCTTTTTTTAAATAATGGGTAACCTTTTAATTGGTTTTCCTTGTTTAAATAGATCATAGAATAGATTGTTATTGTAGATAAATAGGTGAGAGGTCATATTTTATAAACAAATACTTCCATTGCGTGTAAAATAATAATAATGGTAATAAATAAATAAAGCTTACAAGGGAAGAAAATAATACTGTAAAAAAATTATTAATCCTATAACAAGTCTGAGTTTAAATTACTTGAATTTTTGGGTACTGGTATGTTGGAAGCTGCCCTTTTTTTTCTATTCCTTTCTTCCTTTAATTTTTATTTTCTTTTAAATAGATATATATACGTTTTACCTTATTATCAACGTTAGCCAAGATGTTTAACCCCAATAGGCTTAAAGTTCAACTCAAGCTATCTATTAATAGACTTAAAATGCTACAAGCTAAGAAAAATTCATTAAATCAACACCAACGCCGAGAAATAGCAACTTTATTGGAAAAGAAAAAAGTTGAAAGTGCGCGAATAAGAGTTGAACATATAATTCGTGAAGATTTATTAATGGAAGCAATGGAAATATTAGAACTGTATTGCGACCTTTTGCTAGCAAGATTTGGTTTATTGGAACAATATAAGTAAATAATAATTAGAGCGACAAAATAAAACTAAAAATAAAATATACCTATTAATTGTCTATATCTTTTTTATGTAAATAGAGATTGTGATCCTGGTATTGCGGAAGCCGTGAACAGTATTATTTGGGCTGCTGCACGAGCTGGTGAAGTGAAAGAACTAAGTTCGGTAAATCGAAAAAAAAAAAAAAAAGAATAAAAAAAAACTGACCTATTATGAAATAATAATAGTATATTTATATTTTATACTGATATTTATTATTTTTCTTAACAGGTTAGAGACCAACTTGGAGCAAAATTTGGAAAAGAATTTCTCTTGGCTGCAATAGAAAACACCAATGACATTGTCAATCCTCGAGTAAGCTTATACCTAGACATACATAGACCTATGCACACATATGTAGATATACATATACATATACATTAAATGTACTAAACTCATTTTGATACGTTTCTACTTTACAGGTAGTTGCCAAGCTACAAGTTAGTACACCTGACCCATTCTTGATTGAACGGTATTTGGAAGAAATAGCAAAAACTTATGATGTACCATGGATTTCTGACATTCTTGAACATGATGATTCACCCTCTGATGGTTCTAGTGATGGTGGTCAACTAGAAGTAATAAAAACATTGATATACTAATACTAATATGAATACGTAGTAGTTTATTTTTTTATTCATTTTTATTTGTTTGTTTATTTATTTTAAAAAACTATATGTATCATTGCTAGGCTATTGCACAACCTCAATTGGAACCACCATTGCTATCAGATCAAATACTACCATCTGTATCAAGTGTAAGTAATAAACTATGATATTAATATACTACTAAAACTCTTTTTACAAGTCTTAATCTTACAAACTGTAATTTTATTTTATTTTTACAGGATAAACCAAGCAATCTATCAAATAATATTGCATCACCACCCTCCCCGACTTTTGATTTGCCAGATATACCCTCCACAGTACTTCCAACAAGTAATCAAAATAAGCAACCTAGTAATAGCATACCTAACACTAAGCCCGACGATGATTTTGATGCATTAGCTAAAAGATTAGAAGCATTGAAGCGAAAATGAATAATAATAAAAATTTAAATACCGTACGATTTTTTTTCCACCTCTTCATTTTTTTTTTTTCTCACTTGTCATTTTTGTTTCTGTTTATTTTTATATTTATTGCACTTCTTTTCTATTAATCATATAAATCATACAAGTAATTATATTCTGATTTATTAACAAGATTATTTTTTTTTTCAATAATGAAGTGGCAAACTGATGGCACTACTTCTGAAATTGATGGACAAAATTCTCTAACCGATAATTTAACAAAAACAAAAGAAACAACCGAAAATGCAACTGTAAATGAATCAACTTCTCAATCGTCTTTATTACCAATTACATCAAATACCAATGAATCTAATTCCACTGAAGGTAGTAATTCCAATAATTCTAATACAAAACAATCAGTCAACAATAATAATGGATCTTCCTCAACTCAAAAGTCAACTGAAGTAACTAATACATCTAAAGATAATGAATTTAAATCAACCTCGGAAGCACTTATTCGTAAATTATTACAGATAGCATCACCCCGTTTGGATGCAAAAATTGTCAGCGTGTTATTACTTGATGGTAAACACTAGATATGAAATGATATGTATTTATATATATTTATATTTGTTTTAAAAAATGGTAGAAAATAATAATAAACGTACCAACGATTGCACGTGATATTATTACATTCTTTTGAATAATTACTAAAAAACAAATATTATTTTGTATTATTATTTAAAAAAAACATGATAGGTATGATGGAAATATTTATGACACATATTACGCGGTTAAAGGACGATAATAATAGTACGCCATTAAATGCTCAAGATTTGGAACAACTTATCAAAAATGCTAAACATAAAAGAGACCATGAAGATAATGATGCTTTAATTAGATCATATCATGCTATGGAGATCTTAAGTGGTTCTTCACCAAATAATTTTTGGATTCAAGATGTAAAATTTGATATTATAAGTAAGCAATATTTTTTCCTCCTCTTTTACAATTTTTTTTATATCATATTTATATATAATAACTTAATTATAGAAAATTGCGCTAATATATATACCATTTTTTAAAACTATTTTATTATTCTTATATACATATAATTTTAGTGTCCAAGTTGTTTGATGTATTTTTACCTACTTCTGATGGAAACCTCAATCACTTTGGAAAGATATTACAACACTTAATACGTCGATATCCTTCTGAAACTCTGGATTATATTATTTTACAAGATGAACGAGCAACTTTATTTTTTGATTATTTATTACCATATATTACCGAAGGAGCTGTAATGGACACTATAATATCACTACTATTTGTACGAGATATTAATCCAGAAGCGAAAAAAAAACGTGAACAAAGTCATTCAAGATTATGTGAATTGGGGATACTTCAGTGGTTAGTGAAATCAATTCAGTTAAAGAGCGACACCACATATGCTGACGCTGCTGGAGAACTTATGATAAGAATTATTGAAGAAGCAGCTCAAGTTGATAATGGTCATTTATTACTTCATATTTTAGAAGATTCTGATGAAGGAAAGAAAATTATAGATTCACTTGTTGAGGTAATAAAGCAAAATAAAAAAGCTACATCATATATTAATAAAAAAGAAAAGAATATAGGAAGCATGATTTTGAATAAAATGATCTGATTTTTTTCCACTCTTCTTTTACTTTATTTTTAGCTTGTAGTAAATCAGGCACGTACTCAAAATAGAAACTTTGTTATTAAAATATTAAGATTACTGGTAAAGAGGTAATATAATATATTTATACCATTTATTTTGATGTTAATACAAATATGCTTAATATCTGATGTACTATTTAATTAATTAATAATATTTTTTTTATGAAACTCTAGTGGATTATTGACACCACGTGCATCCACTTTATCACAGCCTGTACAAGGACCTATCTATTCTATATCTATGAAATGTCAAGCTATGTTATCAAATCATATTCCAAAGCTATGCTCTGTAATATCAAACGATCGCCATTCTATTAATTCAAAAAAGTAACATATATTAAAATAGACAGTATAAAAGCAAAAAGCAGCACATAAATACTAATATATATACTTCTAAAAATATTAATTTTATTTCATTTGTTTTTTTTTAAATATTTAATTTTTAGACTTCCTTTGAATGTATCAGATTTAGAATTATTAGAAGTCATATATTTAACTTTACCAAATATTTCTGATAAACTAACAATCCTTGATGAAATCCCGTATAAATTTTGGAAAATTATAGTAGATTCATTTTTTGAAAAAACGTAAGTTCATTATATTTTATTTATTTTATATTACTTATAGCATTATTAATACTATTGATATGATTATCATTTATCATGTGTACTAATATATAAATATGTATAGGGCTAGTACCATCTATCATACTCTGTTTTACCGAATATTTTGTTTAGTAATCAATATGCATTATGATCCGTTAGTACATGTTTTAATACGTCGACAGAAATTGATAAGAAAACTAATAAATGTTTATGAAGATAAAAGCCTACGCGTTGGTAAAATAATAAAACAATATATACATTTATATATATATAATACTAGCTAAAAAATATTATATTGATTATCAAAAATAGATACAAGGGGGCATGTTCTACTTATTTTAAATTATTTGCGATTAACGGCTGATGCGGAACCAACTGGATTACTCCATAGAATAATAATTGATCACCCTCGATACCAAGAATTTTTACCTAAACTGAGGTAATGTTTTAATAAATAAATAGAATGAATCAATATAAAAATAATAAAATAATAAAACTCAAGTACTAATATATTTGTATTGGTGTATTTTTTTTAATAGGGAAGAAACATTAGCTCAAACAACTTTTAAATATAATTGGAAGTTGAATTCATGTCCAAGACCGCCTACCCATATTGGACCTTCACCACCTATAAGAGCACCACCATATTCAACTTATACGCCAACGTTACAATTGACAGATGGAGATCATGATGAAACAACAGGAATTGATTTGGGAAGTGATTGTAAGTTTTACTATCGTTTTAAATAACTTAATAACAAAAAATAAACGAAACACTTTAATGTAACTGTAATATATATGTATATTCATCTCTATATAATTATTTTTATAAATTTATCAGATGCATACTGTATGGGCTTTGATCAAGCAGCAAAATTGGACGATGGGTATGAAACACCAGCAGGGAATCTTTCACGCCGACCATCTGCGCATTCTATATCATCACACGAAAGTCTAGGTTCAACAGATAGTAGCAATAATAATGGTGATATCAATACATTCACAGACCTAGTATTTTTTGAAAGTTTGACAGCGGAAGATGAAACAAATAAAAAGAAGAAAAAGAAAAAGGTTTATATTAGTGAATAGAATTATTACTTTTTTTTTAATATAATTTAATATAATTTGATTTGTATATTTTTAATGTTATTATTAAGCGTAGCTATATGTTATATTTTATTCGATACAATTTCATAATGACATATCAGCGATATGGTTATATCTACAGTTATAAATGACTTCCTTATGGTTATTATTTAATTATTTATTATTTTAAAAAAAATGAAAGTGATAAATAGCTATAATGGTTTATATAGGCCATTATAATGTATAAAAAAATAAGAATTCGGTGATAATATACAATAACTTTTTTATATTTTATTTATCTTGATATAATGACTGCATGCTCCAAGGGAGGACTCTTCCAGACAAGATAATAAAAGTCAACTTGAGCCAATTTGTGTTTTTTAAGCAATATACTTTCAAACGCTACTGCTGATATTAAAAATGGGATTAACTATAAATAGTGTTAGTTACAACTAATATTTTTTTTTTTGAAAAACTTGAAACTTTTATATAATAAAACTCAAATTAAATTTGTTTCATAATGATTCATATAATGGTCAATATGTTAATAAAAATAAATTAAAATATAAAAGTAATATGAAATCATATAATAACTAAATAATATGACATGATCTTATTAATATTTTCTATAAATATATGTTAAATAAAAACTAACATAATCAAAATATAATAATTTAATTTAAGGTTTAAAATTTAATTTAAATCCCGATTTTTTTTAAAATAAATTTCATATTTCCTTTTTATTATTTCTTTTCTTTCTTCTTCACCTTTATTTCTTTAATAAATTAATATATACTAAATATAACATATATATATAAATATATATATATATATATATATATATATAAAAATTCAATAAAAAAAATTATATACCATATTATTATCTAGTTTGATTATTCCATATACACACAAATTAATATTCAAATAAATACAAAATAGAATTAAAATGTTAAATAGTAATCGTTCACCTTCTTCTTTATCTACAACCACAACCTCCCGTTTTATGCAATCACCACTTTCGCCACTTACAACAAAAAACAATAATATATCTCGTCCACAATCAAAATTAAATGGATTATCTCCTCCATTAACGCAACAGCAGCGTATGACTAGTAGCTCAACATCTTCATTATTATCGGTACCAGGGCCTTCACCTAAAAAAACTACTTCTTCGCAATCAATTAAACATCGCACATCAGCTCACTCTGAAAATGTAAAAGTAGCAGTACGTTGTAGGCCATTAAGTCAAAAAGAATTTTTTGGAACTGCTGAAAATGCTTGGAATATTGATACAAAATCTGCAAAAATTAATTTAGCCGAACCTAATAGACGACAAACTTCTCAAGCCTCTAACGAATATCTATTTGGTACATAAAATTAAGGATAATATTAATACTAATACTAATAATAATAATAATAATATTAATAATATATAGTAATCAGTGATAAATATATTAACTATAGCCATTATTATTATTATTTAGATAATGTATTTTATGGAAGTGATAATGATGTTCTTTATGATCAAAGTGTAAAACCATTAATTAGGTGTGTTTTAAATGGATTCCTTTTTTAAAATAAAATAAATAAATACTATATATTCATTATATATTGACTGTATTTATTTATCATTTTATATCTTTTATATATATATATATATTAAATTAGACAAGCTATGGATGGTTATAATGGTAATAACAATAATAATAATAATAATAATAATAATAATGATAATACATTATAATGAACGATAGTTCTATGCAATAGTAACGCCCTGTATTTAATTTTTTTTAGCAACGGTTTTTGCTTATGGTCAAACAAGTAGTGGGAAAACTTATACTATGGTAATAAAGCGAAATAATATATGCATATGGTTTTTTAAACATAAATAGAATAAAATAAAATTAGTAACATGAATAAAATTAATGATTAGATGGGTACTGAAACCGAGCCAGGGGTTATTCCAAGAGCTGTTAATGAAGTTTTTGAATATATTAAAATGGTAATAAATATATAATATGCATGAAAAAAATAATAAATACAATAATAATGATAAGAAACATTTCAGGGATATATATACCAATACTTTATTATCATTATTATTATTATTATAAACAAATTGAGAATAGGCAATGAATAATGAATTTTTACTACGAGTTTCCTATCTTGAAATCTATAACGAAACTATTCGTGATTTATTGGCACCTGAAAATGATCAACTTAAAATCCATGAAGACCGTCATGTAAGAAAAACTATTTTTTATTTTTATTTTTTTTTTACATTTATTACTACGTATTATATATTTATTAATTAATTACTAATGCATATCTGTTCTTTTTATTATTTAGCGTGGAATTTATGTAACACCATTAACAGAAGAAGTAGTAACGTGTCCTCAAGATGTTATGAACGTTATTCGTAAAGGTGAAGGAAATCGGCATATCAGCACAACAGACTATAATTTACATAGTAGTCGTAGTCATACTATTTTCCAAATGGTGATTGAAAGCAGAGAAAGATCAAGTAATAGCACAACTTTATCACGTTCAACCTTATATCAACCTCAACGATCCACAACTCTGTTACATAATAAACTTTGGAAAGAGTCCGTTAAAATATCACAATTGGTAATAATAATAAATAAAAAGAAATACACACTTTTAGATTGATTAATTTATTAATTTTTATTTTTATTTATTTTACTTGCTCGTAAATTATAACTATAGAACTTGATCGATCTGGCTGGTTCAGAAAAAGCTGCTACAAATCAAGATCGAAGAAAAGAAGGTGCATATATCAATAAAAGTTTATTAACTCTTGGTACTGTTATTTCTAAATTGACAGAAAGTGGTAAAAGGTAATAATATATATGTGCGTGTGTGTTTGTCTCTTTATATAAGCATTCTTATATACTTATCTATCTATTACTTTAGTGCTGGACATATCCCTTACCGTGATTCAAAATTGACGAGAATTTTACAATCATCATTATCGGGTCAAGCCAAAGTGGTTGTTATTTGTACTATTAGTCCGTATGTATTAGCTATAGAGGAATCCATCAACACTCTAAAATTTGCTACACGTGTTAAAAAAGTTGTCATAAATGCCAAAAATGAGCCTGTAAGTATTTTTGTTTTGTATTTTCATTTTATTAAAATATATAAACTAATCAGCTTTAATAAATTTTATTATTATTGCTATTACTATTAGATTTTGGATGATAAAGCATTACTTCAGCAATATCGCGGTGAAATTGTAGATTTGAAATCAAAGCTTCAAGCAGCAAATGATGTTTTATTACAAGAACAACAAAATAGTCAATCAATGCTAACTGCTGAAAGACAACAGGTAATATAGATAGAGAGGTAGATAAATAGAAAGGTCAGAAATATTAATTATTTTATTTTTATATTTTTTTTTTTATATTCACAGTATGAACAAGAATTATTCCAAATGAAACTTGTACGAACAGCATTAAAAGATAGGTAATAATAATAGTAATACCAATAAACAATTATAATAAAATCTGCACCGAGCATTTAATTCTTTTTCTTTTTTTTTTGATTTTTGTATATCACGATATTTAGGATTGATCATCTTACAAAGCTTATTCTTACTTCAGCATCAGTTGGTTCGGGACCACGTATTGATCAACTGAAAGAAAATAATTTTCAACATGATATAAATAATAATATTAATGAAATAACAAATGATAAAAACGGCATTAAAGAAGACGGCCCAAACGATAAAAATAATAATAATGATGATCCATGGACATTAGTAAAAGAATTACGAAGACAAGTATATGAATTGAAACAAAACAATAATCAATTGAAAATACAGTTAGACACCCAACAACAAAAATTACAACAATTAGAATTGGAATCCAATAATCAAAAAGGTTTACTAGAAAAAGTAGCACAATTGGAAGCTGAATTAAGTGTCACAAAAGCTGAATTAGAAGTGACCTCTATCATTGCTAAAGAAGCCCAAGATACCTCTAAACTTGGTGGTGGTGGTAGTGATGATCATTCTTCTACTTTTTGGAATCTTACAGGTCCCTCTAAGTAAAATAAAACATATATATCCTTTTATTTGCATAATATTTTTTATTCACTTTCTTATTTTTGTAACCTATTCCCCCCCCCCCTCGTAAATATATATAAATACTTTGTTTTTCTTTCCCTTTTTTAAAAAAATTGTATTATATATATATATATATATATATACATAACGATATAATAAATTCTGTATTTTTTCATATAATTATTTAAATATGTATATATATTTGGATTTATCCGTAGCCGATTCTTTACTATTCAAGATAGAATATATACAGAAGAAAATAAGATGAGTAGAAAATATAACAGAAGTTCTTACGTCATTATTAAATCTTTTTTTTTTAATATAAAAAAATAATAAAATTAAAGTATTAAATCATTGAATTGAAAAACATATATATGAATAGATAAAATTAAAGTATTTGGCCATATAATACTCTAAAAGTTCGTACACATCGCTTTAAATCTGTAAGAGCAATTGATACTTCGCAGTATGAAGTTTTTTTACAGAAATATTCTTTCATTTTATGATATATTACATATTAATTATAATATAGTATTATATGCTACTTGACTTATTACTTTTTATACATACTTTTTTTGTTTTTTAAAACGCAGGTTTTATGTGTTAATTTACACAACTACTACTTTCCTAATTTGGAATAACCAGCTGATTTAGTTTTTACCTCGTCTTTTTATATGCTTTTTCGTTTTTTACTACTTTTTACAATTTTTTCTTACACCTCGCTATTTTTATATTACAATGCCTCCTCAAGCTAATTCAAAAGTAATTAACGAGAAGTGTTTCGTAAATTGATTTAATACTCTCGTTGTTTTTATTGTATTAATCATTATTATATTTGATCTATTATTTTTATTTTTAGCCCACTACTTTTAAGTTGCCCAAATACGTCAAACCTTATAATAAAAACTCCATCGAAAGAAACAACAAAGCTACTGGTAAAGGAAATTAATAGAATAAAATAGAAATAAAAAAAAATAGTAATAAACATAAAAGTAAGTGTTATACTAATGAACTCTCTCCTCTCTTTTTAATTTACTTAATTCATTCACCATTTATAAAGAAAAGTGTAAACTTCTGGAAGTCGACCCAAAAAACTCGAGTATTTTAAATTCCAAAGAAATTAAAGCCGAAGGAGATGAACATTATGAATCCTGTGACTATATTAAAGAAAAACTTGAAGTAAATTATTTTACTCTAAAATAATAATAATTTTAATAATAAGACTGAGAAAAGGAAGAAAAATCAAACTGATTATCTTCATTCTTTTTCATTTATATTTGTCAGGCTATCATCGCATTATACCCAATAAAAAATCAAGAATATGAACCCGACCCATCCGATGATGGAATCAATAAAACTATTGTAAGTAAAAATAAATTAGAAATACGTGTAAAAGAATAAAATAAAAATTTACAAAGTCCATACATTTATAACGTTTCATTTTATTTTACCTTATTTTATTATATTTATTTATTTTTAAAAAAAATAGGACCATTTATATATGATTATCCAAGAATATGCTACAATAAATAAAGAATTACACAATGCTTTAAAGTTAGAAAAAGAAAAACATGTCAAGGCAGAAAAAACTTTCATGGATGAACAAGAGATTGCTGTGAACGGAAAAGAAGCTGATGAGAAAGAAGAAGTAGTTACTATGAAAAAAGTAGATCTGAAAGCTAGTGTAAGTAATGAATAAATAAACAATATCTATTCATCAATAAATTTTTAATTATTAAAATAAGTTTCCATTATTATTACTATTTAATATAAATAGAAACAACGTTTAACTGAAACCAATACTAGAGATAAAAATATGATTGTAAATAGAAAAATAAACGTACAGATATTATGCTAATATATATGCATATCTGTATATTTTAATTTATGTTAAATAAATATTTATATACATTAATTTTTTTTAAATAGAAAATTTTAAGTAGAAAACTCTTTGTAAAAAAAACTGATATCCAACAATTTAGCCTTCAATTATCAGAAGAAACTTGTCTCCGTCAAACTTACCAAGGAATCCATAATTCTCATCTTGATAAAAATGTAATTACTATAAATAATATATATAGTTTTTGGTTGCTAGCATTTAAGAAATAATAATAAAGCTAATATATAATACATCGTTTGGATTGTTTTTTATTTATATAATAGGTAATTTTAAGGCACGAATTATCTGATGCAAAAAAGGAAAAAAAGAGATTACAAGATGCGTTACTAATAAAAGAACTACAATGGACTAAAAAACAGCGTCAAGATGATCTGGAAATGGAACGTTTAAAAGAAATTGAAAGAACATGGCCTGAAGAAGAACAAAAATTTATTAAAAATGAACAAGTTTTAAAAAAAGAAGCAAGTTATTATAAACAAATAATGATAAACGTATATATATACTAATTATAAATCTAAATTTATATATATATATATATATTAGATGATTAGACGTCGAGATATAGTATTGAAAAAAGGGTAAAATAAAATATTATTATTAATAATAACAAAAAATAACAAATGTATATACACAAAACTGTTTTCTTACATACATATATAAAATAGTAAAAAGCGTGGATCAAGTCCATCAACAAATGAAGAAAACAGTAGAAAACGACAACATACTGAAGTTTCACAACAAAATAATGAAGATTTGGATTTTTGAAATGTTGGATCTAAATCATTACGATAAACAAAGGAAAAATATCGCAGTTACTGTTGCGATCATTATCAATAACAATAGTTGTACTAATAGCTGTACTAATAGCTGTACTAATAACAACCTTTAAAACTCAATAATATTAGTCTTAATAATAATCTTAATAATGATTGTTCTAATAATAATAGTTGTATATATAATATCAATTGTAATATAATAATAATAATAAGAGTATAATAAAATGTTATTCAATAATTTATTTTTTACTTTTACTTTTTGCAAAAGTGAATATTTCGAGCTGCCAAACTTGTACTGATAATATAAACCATCTCGATATGATACGGTCCATTTTTTTATCTGGATTTTATTAATAGAAATTTTTATTTATCTATTTATATTAATTTAAAGTAAAATGAAAGGTATCAATATAAGAAATAATATATAAAATAAAAGCATTATTTTTGAATGAAACAATGTAAAGAATATATATATGTATGTATGTATGTATGTATGTATGTATATTTATATTAGAGAATAAACATTTATATACGTAATAGATGTATACACAGACTACATAACTACAGAGTAAATAAATAAAAACATCAAATATATATATATATATATATATATATATATATATATAATAAGAACAGAAATAATAAAATAAATAAATAAAATAAAAAGATTGGATATAAAAAGGGTAATATCATCATCATTGTTAAGTATGTATATATATAGTAAAATAATAATAAAAAGATAAATAATAAGAATTAGTTAATAGTATATAATTAAATCAAGAATTTTTTTGTAAGGGGAATCATCCAAATTTAAAAACAAGAAAACAAGCAACAACATGAGGTATCACGTTTATGAAGCGACTCAACAACTTGAGAATTATCATGAAGAGGATTATTATTCATATGTTGGTACATTTGAGGTTGTTGTATGGGTCGATATTGATATTTATTTCCAGATAACCGTTTTGTTTGGCGCCAAGCTGTATTATCTTGTCCACCTGCCATTGATGAATAATTTAATAATCCCATAGCACTATGACGTCTATTCTGTTGTTGATGCTATTAAAATATACATTCATATATAAAAATATTTATATAAATAAAATTAAATTAACTTTCGGAATATTATGTATAAATGGAAGATTATATTTATGTATATATATGTAAGTTTATCCTTATTTGTTTCAAAAAAAATAAAAATAAAAAAAAACTTACTTCCCAACCTTTGCCATCATTTAATAAATTCCAATCATATATACCATCATCGATTTCCCCTAAATCGTTTAATACTTTTGTAAATAACCCTCTTAAAAATTCATAATCTGGTGTTTCTTCAAATCCAAGTCTTCGTACATATTGTAAATAAGTAGAGAATTCTTCAGGGTAATGTTCACATAAATCTTTCACTACAGTTGTTTGTTTCTTTTCACCTATACGTTCATATTTTTGTTTATTGGTTGCTGCTTTTAATCCTTGCCAAGGTAATGAACCTCTTAAAAAGTACATAAACACATGTCCAAGTGCTTCTAAATCATCACGACGTGATTGTTCTACAAGTAATAAATATAAATAGAATGTAAACAAAAACATTGAAAAAAAGCTGGTTTTTTTTTTTTTTTTTTTTTTTTTTTTTTTTTTTTTTTTTTTTTTTTTTTTTTTTTTTTTTTTTTTTGCTACAGTATCATTTTGTTTCACTTTATTACTATATATATATAATTCTCGTTTACGTACCTCTTCCAAGATGAGTATTGATACTCATATATCTTGCTGTACCTGAAAGTGATTTACGTTCACAATAAGGAATATGCTGCTTTGTTTTAGGATCTCTATAAAATTTAGCCATTCCAAAATCTATCATAAAAACTGTATTTGCTGACTTGGTATTTGGTTTTCCAATTAAAAAATTATCTGGTTTGATATCTCTATTAAAAAAAAGAAAATAAATAAATGCATTTTGATATGTTTCCTTTTTTTTTTTTTCATTATCTATCCCTTATTTATGCTTATTACCTGTATATTAAATTCCGTTCATGTACACTTTCTACTCTTGATATCTAAAAATAATGAAAATAATAATGGCAGTAATAGTAATAATAATATGTATATATATATATATATATAAAGTTAAAAAACAACCATATACACTTGTTCTCTCTTTTCTTCCTTTCTCTTTTTTAGTATTATATATATTTTTGTTTTATTTTATTTTATTTTATTTACCATATGTTTTGCCAACATAGCTACAGTCTTAATACTAAAACGTCTGGAACACATATCAAATAAATCTTCCAAACTTGGACCCAACATATCTATGACAAGTATATTGTGTAATCCTTCTTGCCCAAAAAAATAAGTTTGTGGAATACCTGGTAATCCCGCCAAGATTTTATAAGTTCTATATTCATCTCTTAACTGAGGAGCATCCGATTTTCTAGGTTCAAACTTTACAGCCACTTGCTGATTATTCAATAAGTTAATACCTATTGATATACGTATATATATTAAAATAAAAATAAAATAAAATAAAAAATAAAAGTAACGTTAGCAAAAAAAAATCAATAAATGATCTGATCTTTTTTTATGATGTTCACACGCTAAATATCATTTCTTTTATTTATTATAATGATAATAATAATAATAATAGTATGTATTGTTATTCTTTTATTTTTTTTTCTTCTCTTTTTCGCGTTATAAACTTAATATTAGGTTACATTTTTTTATAACTCTATTTTATACCCATATAGTTATATACCTTCATAAATAACACCAAAAGATCCTTGACCCAATTTTTTCCCAACTCTATAATGAACACCTACAACATTAGAAGAAGATATGTTTATAGTTGAATTACGATGATGAGATCGACGTTGTGTTGCCATAATATCCTTTTCCTTCTTCCTTTTATTATTATGATTTTATTATTATTATTTATAGAAAGGAATATGTAGCCTTTGAAAATAAATATTTAAAATATAAAAAAAAAAGGTCCAATAAAGCTTGAAAGAGGAATAACAATAAATAAATATATAAAAATTTAATTTATATTTATATAATAAAAGTAAATGAAGGTATAAATAATTTATTATTATTTCAAAAAAATATTGAATGAAATATATATATGGATGAAACTGAATGGGAGAAAAAAAAATACAAGGAAATAAAAAGGAAAAAGAAAAAGAGAGTGAGAAAAATGAAAGCAGGAAAAAAAAGTACAGATTTTTAAAAATTAGAATCCCGTCTTTAGAAAAACTAAATTTTTTCAGCTTATTTTTTCTTTTTGGTATATATATTTTTGTGCTACTACTAATATCACTCCACCTATTATTTTATTGTTATTTTTTAAAAAAAAAAAAAAAAAA
>MU611997.1:0-43283 GCA_025201675.1 Cunninghamella echinulata
GAAAATAATTAGAATTTTTTTTTTTTTTTTCCCTTTTTTTTTTTTTTTTTTCCCAAACTATAAAAGCTCACAAAAATAATAATAATAATAATAATTCATACCTTTATTAACAAAAACTTTATAAATAAAAATGATTACATTTCCTTCTTTCTTTTTTCCTTCTTTTCTTTTCCCACTTTTTTTTCTTATCTTTCACTTTTTTTTATTAAAAAAAGACAAAAAATCTACTTGTTTTAAAAAAAAAATCAACAATCAAGCCATCATGTTAACTTCAGCTATCAACGTTAATCCTATTCAAAAACAAACTTTAGCTAATATGGGTATTGGCGAACCTGTCAGTAAGAATAATGATGATGTAAGTATTTTTTTTTTTTTAAAAAAAAACAAGGATAAGAAAAGGATGTGAGGTTTTTTTATTTTTATTTTTTAATGTTTTTTTTTTCTTTCTTTTTTTTTTTTTTTATGGGTATTGGCGAACCTGTCAGTAAGAATAATGATGATGTAAGTATTTTTTTTTTTTTAAAAAAAAACAAGGATAAGAAAAGGATGTGAGGTTTTTTTATTTTTATTTTTTAATGTTCTTTCTCTCATTCTTTCTTTTTTTTTTATATTAATATTTATAAAATATATAGATCCTTTTAGAACCATTCCAATATTTATGTGCTTATCCAGGTAAAGATGTCCGATCCAAAATGATAGAAGCCTTTAATTTATGGTTACAGGTGCCTAGCGATAAATTAGTAATTATTACTAGAGTGATTGAAATGTTACATAGCGCAAGTTTATTAATTGATGATGTAGAAGATGATTCAGCTTTAAGAAGAGGTGTTCCTGCTGCTCATCATTTATATGGAGTTCCTCAAACTATTAATTGTGCTAATTATGTTTATTTTTTGGCTTTACAAGAAATCTTGAAATTAAATAACCCTGCTATGGTTACCATATATACTGAAGAATTAATTAATTTACATAAAGGTCAAGGTATGGAACTCTTTTGGAGAGATACTTTAACATGTCCTACGGAAGCGGAATTCCTTGAGATGGTCGATAATAGTAAGTGATTATTTATTTTCCCTATTAAAAAAAAAAAAATGCGTTGTACCCCTATTTTTAAAATGCAAAACAAAAGCAAAAACAGGATTTTTTTTTTAAAAAACTTTATTTATTTATACGCATCCCTTTCTTTTTTATAAATAAATAAATAAATAGAAACTGGTGGTTTATTAAGATTAGCAGTTAAATTAATGCAAGAAGCAAGTGAATCAAATATGGACTGCACCAGTTTAGTAAAAAAAATTGGTATTCATTTCCAAGTTCGTGATGATTATATGAATTTGCAATCTTCTACTGTAAGTATTTGATAAAATTGTAACAGCAATAGTTTATTAATTTTTATTCCATTTTATTTTATTAAATATAATAATAGTATACTGATAATAAAGGGTTTTGTGAAGATTTAACTGAAGGTAAATTTTCATTCCCTATTATTCATGGTATTCGATCCGATCCTAATAATCGTCAATTGGTCAACATTTTACGTCAAAAAAGTAATTCGGTGGAATTAAAACAATTTGCTTTACAATTATTGGAAAAAACAAAAACTTTTGATTATTGCCGTCATTTCTTAAGGGATATGGAACAACAAGCTCGTAGTGAAATTAAAGCTTTAGGTGGTAATCCAAAGCTTGAAAAAATCATGTCTATGCTTAGTGTTCCTTTATAAATTTGTATTAGTTTCCATTTGATGAATGGTTTATATTTTATTCTTTCTTTTATATATATATTTCTTTTTTAAACAATAATAATCCTATATCTATATCTATATCTATTTATATATATATATATATATATATATATATATACATGTTGAAATACCAAATAAATAATAAAAAAAATGGATATTGATGGTTTTTTTTTATATAGCTACTCTATCTAAACTAATGATTTCTTGAATGATATTTAATTGATATGCTGGTGATGATGATGATAATAATCTAGATGTATATTTCATTTTTAATTGTTCAAATAATTGTTGTTGATCATGTTGTGTAGGTAGAATACAAACTGGATAAGTAAATCGAAGTAACGAATGTCCATGTTGATTTTTTTCTTTTATATCCAATCGAATCCATACTAAAGGTCTATTTCCTAAACAATTCTTCTTAGGTTCCCATTCATCTATTATTTCTTCATTTAAATGATGACAAACGTATATTATTGGATATTCTAATAACCATCCTGTTACAGAGACCATAAAACTTGGTAAGGTTGAAATCAATAGTATATTTTCTTTATCATCATTGAACAAAAATGGTCCCAATTTGGTTTTAATAAATTGTTGTACATCCTCTGGTATAGTTTCTAACTTTTTTTTTTTTTTTTATATGTTAGTATCAACAATGTTGTCTATTTATTTAATTATTTATATGTTTATATCTATATTTATAAAATTACCAAAATAGGGTTTTCGCCTTGTATATCAACATAAATTCCCTCAAAACTTTTATAGTGTTCTTTTAAGCGTGATCGATGGCCAATAAACGTAAATCTATCGGTAAACTGAAGCAATAAAAGTTCTTGACACTCTTTTTTCTAATAATAATAAATAATAAAGAATAATGGTATTATTGATAATAACTTTTTATGAGTTAGTATTAGCCAATATATATATATATGCATATTTATGTATACAATTTTTATTATTACTTGTCTAAGATTATCAACAAGTGCCTTGGCTTGTTTTTCATTCAAATAATAATCTATCAAAAGTGATGCTCTAAACTTAATAATTAATATATAACGTACTGCGATTGAAAGAAGGAGATAGATAAACCTATTATTACCGAAACCCTTTTGCAATAAAATAAATATCTATTGTCAAAATAATAAATATAATATTGTAAGCGTCAAAAATTATTTAATATACATGTTTTTTTATTTTTATTTTTGTTTACTTTGAGACAACGTTGATAAAGTGGATGGTGAGAGTTTAGTACGTTGAAAAGATTCTTTAACACATTTTTCTATAAACGAGTACATATTTCTTTTTTTAAAAAATAAAATTAAAAATGGAAAGATAGTTTTTTAAATTTTTTTGTGCGGGCGGATTAAAAAAAAAAGCGGTGACCTTTTTTTATTTGTTTAAACCTTTTTCTCTTGCTTTTATTTTTATATTTTACTATTTTTTATAATAACAATAATAATGCTACGTCGATTATATATTGGATTAAGTCAACAACGACAACAATCACGTCAATTTATTAAATACTCCCCAATAAAAAGAATAGTGGTAAATAATAATAACATAGGGATCAATCTAAATAATAATAGTAATAAACGTACCATAAATACCACCACCACGTTGCTTAACCAACATAATATTCCTTCAACACAACAAGTGACTAATCCAACTACTCTACTTGACCAATTAAATACTCTCACAACAGAATCAGCCAACAACGTTTTATCCATTTTTACACGTCAAGGACAATGGGAGCAAGCACAAGAAGTTTACGATAAAGTATTTCGACACGGGGAATATAAAGGACAAAAAGTGAAAGCAGATATAAACACCTATGGATTATTAATGGAAGCATATATTAAAGGAGGACATAGTGAAGATGCCATGGAAATTTATTATACTTTAAAAGATTATATGGATCAGCATGATAATAATACTCACTCACTCGTATTAGACACTCCTTTTTATCATCGATTAATTAAATCTCTTACTGATACCATTATAACAACATCAGCAACAAATAATAATAATAATAATAATAGTGATGTATCTCCTCATCTTGGATATACAGTAGAAGAAGATATACCAGCCATTATGAATATAGAGCACGATACATCAATTAGTTTACAGTTAGCTTTACAATTGTTCCAAGATATGCGACATAAAGATATACCAACTGAAAAAGAAATATATATTCATTTATTAAAGGCTTGTGGTTACGAAAAGGATCAATTTGTTTTAAGTCAATTACATCAATTATTAAGAATGGATTATCATGTAGAATTAGACCAAAATTTTATATATGAATTAATGAAAACATATCACCAAGTCAATGATATGGGTATGGTGTTTGAATTATGGGAAAGTTCTAGTGGCAGTCAACAAGGTATACAAAAAGAAATGGTTCACTTTTTATTAAAGATTTGTTATGAAAAAAAATACAAACATCACGCATTAAGGATTTGGGCCGCTTTACCAACTTCATTTAATAAACAACAAGATAAAGTAGCATTAACTTTATTAATTCAATGTTTATGTGAAACTAATGAATGGGATCAAGCCAAATCAATCATCATGTCATTATCATCATCATCTAATAGTGATCAACATCATCCTATTGATTCAGATGTGATTCAATTATTGAAACAGTATGGACAGTCAAATCAGATTGACCAAGAAAAATGGGTTCACTTGTAGATTTATTTATATATGTATAGAAAGAGAGAAAGGTTGGATAGAATTAGAATTAGAATATCATAGTTACAATAATAATAATAATAAAAGTATTATCATGCCATTCATATATCCTATATATAAAATAAAAGGGGAAAAAAGAAAGAGAAAAAGAGATAGAGAAATGTAGAAATAGAGAAAAAGAGAGAAAGGGTGATCTTGTAGCTTACTAGTTTTTTTCCTCCTTCCTTTTTTCTCAACACCCCTTTTGATTTTTAGTGTCTTTTTTTTTTTTTTTTTTTTTTTAAAAAAAAAATTTTTTTTTTTTTTTTTTTTTTTTTTTTTTTTTTTTTTTTTTTTTTTTTTTTTTTTTTTTTAAAAAAAAAGAGAAATAATATAACAAGATGGCACATGTAAATATTAATTTTATATCAAAGTTGTTCATTTAACTATATATTCACTCTTTTATTTTATTCTATAGAGACTTGGTGGACGTAGAAAAAATGTAAAGAAAGGGTTTCAATTTACTTTAATGGTTGTTGGTAAAGAATAAGGCCAAAAAGAATAAGAGTAATAAAAGCAAAATAACTAATTTATATACATATTTATATATATATATATAATTATAAAGGAGCTTCGGGTACTGGACGTACCACATTTGTAAATACACTTTGTAACTCCAATGTACTTGCTAAAAAGGTATGCGATAATCCTGAAGAAGCACATAATGAAGAAGGCATTACTATAAAGCCAGTATCTGTAGGTAAATGATCATACGTATATCTATATAAGAAATAATAATATAAATATGATTTGATTTGATTTGATTTGTTTAATTGTTTTTATTTTTATTTTATATCCATAGAACTTGATGAAGATGGTATTAGGTAAAAAAGATAAAGGGTTGAAAAAGTTTAAAAAATTAAAAATAAAAATAAAAATCATGCATACGTAGGGGAAGAGGTTTTTTATACAAGTCAGGAGGAGAAAAAAATAAAATAGGAGATGGTGTGTATATGACAGTAGCAAAAAACAAAAAATAAGGTTTTTTATATTGATCCTCTCTCTTTTTTATTTTTTTTTAAAAAAAAAGAATCTCATTAACTATTGTAGATACACCTGGATTTGGTGATAATATTGATAATGAAGAATGTTTTCAAGAAATTGTTGGTTATCTTGAAAGACAATATGATGATATTTTAGCTGAAGAATCTCGTATCAAACGTAATCCAAGATTCCGGGATAATCGTGTTCATGCTTTACTTTATTTTATTTCACCTACTGGTCATGCGTAAGTTTATAATAAAATAAATAAAATCAATCAATTTAATTTATTTATTTATTTTATATATTATCAAATTAGTCTTCGTGAAATTGATATTGAATTAATGCGTCGCCTTAGTCCAAGAGTTAATGTAATTCCTGTAGTTGGCCGTGCAGATTCATTAACACCTCAAGAACTTAAAGATTTTAAAAAAAGGGTAAAGCTATATACATATATATATATGTATCTAATATCAAAAGGGGTTATAATAATAATAATAAAAAAAAAGGGGGGGAGGAAAGAGAGTAAGTTTAACCCACTATTCACTCACTGTTTTATTCTTTAGATAATGGAAGATATTGATCATTATAATATTCCAATTTACAATTTCCCATATGATGTAGAAGAAGATGATGAGGATACGATTGAAGAAAATAGTGAATTAAGAGCATTATTACCTTTTTCCATTATTGGTAGTGATGAAGAAATCGTTGTTGGTGGTAGAACAACAAGAGGTAGACAGTATCCTTGGGGTGTAATTGAAATTGATAATCCTCATCATTCTGATTTTGGCCGTTTGCGTTCTGCTTTATTAAGTTCTCATTTACAAGATTTAAAGGAAATCACCCACGACTTTTTATATGAAAACTATCGTACTGAAAAATTATCTCGTACTGCTGATGGTGATGAACCAGAGTAAGATAATAAAATGATATAATAAATAAAAAAATAACAGTTACTTTTGGCCCATGTTTATATTTATTTACTTATTTATTTATATTTCTACCAGGGATAATACCAGTTTGGATGATATAACCAGCCAAAATGTTCGATTGAAAGAAGAACAATTGAGAAAAGAAGAAGAAAAGGTAAAAATAAAATAAAATATCAAGAACCATTATATATATGTACTTATATATCTTTTTATTATCATCTAGCTACGTGATATTGAATTAAAAGTACAAAGAGAAATCCAAGAAAAAAGAGCAGAATTATTAAGTAAAGAAGAAGCTTTACGTAGTTTGGAATCAAGATTAACTCAAGTTCAAGTGGCCGATGCTTAAAAAATTCATTTCTCTCTCTCTCTCTCTCTTTTTTTTTTTATTACATCGTTTTATGATTATTATTTTATATATACTTCTTATATTTTATCTATATAAAATGAATCTCTATAATATTAATCATAATAATTACCTTTAATAATAATAATAAACTAATAATAATAATAATGCAAAAAAACGATTATTTATGTATGACAAGTACATTCATTAAAAGGCAAGTTTTATATCATTTTGGCTTAATATGCTTTTTTTTTTTTTTAATTCTCCTCCCCTTAATTTTTTTTAAAGTTTCGACTCCTCAAAATTTTTTTTCTCTTTCCCTTTCTCTCTTTCACTTTTTTTTATATTTTTTTATTTTATCAAATATCAACTTATAAACACCTTTCCATTCCCTTTTTAACAAAATAAATACCCTTTAATATATAAACTATATATCCAAATGTCTTTAACTACTGAATTTAGCAATCCTTTACGAAAATATAAGTTGGTCTTCTTAGGTGAACAATCGGTAATAAAATAAGGATCATATTTATATATTTTATTTTGTTTTATTTTATTTTTTTACAAATGTAATCTATCTATATAATGCATAATAATATATAGGTTGGCAAAACTTCCTTAATTACTCGGTTTATGTATGATACTTTCGATAATACTTATCAGGTAAATAAGTAATAGAATATAAAATATAATAGAAAGAAAGAGAGGGAGTGTGTATATGTTAGGATGTGGGTACTATACATGTATTTGATTCGGATGTTCAATTTTTTTTCCTTTCAATGTATATATATATATAGGCAACCATTGGTATTGATTTTTTATCGAAAACTATGTAAGAAATATTTATATTTATATATATATATATATAGAATAAAATAAAATAAAGAAACAAAAGATAAGATCATTAGAATACAATTTGATGAATTTAATATGATTTTATTAGGTATTTATCTGAAAGAACTGTAAGATTACAACTCTGGGATACCGGTAAGCTATAGCCTTTTTTATAGTTCATAATCGTTCATATTATTATTTCATGTATATGTATATATATATTGTTATATTCATTTTCTCTCTCTTTCTCTCTCTTTTACATATAGCTGGTCAAGTATGATATATATATATATATATATATATATATTTAAAAAAAAAAAAAAAAAAAATAGATCATTTTATTCATACAGTAACCCTTATTTCTGTTTTTATTTTTTTATACACAGGAAAGATTTCGTTCTTTGATTCCTTCGTATATTCGTGATTCGTCTGTAGCTGTAGTAGTTTATGATACAACAAGTATGAAAAAAATAAAAATAAAAATAAAATCAATCTATCGATCATTCCATATTTACATAAAAAAATTGCAAAAAAAAAAGACCATCATCACTCATCACCAAACATCATCACCTTTATTTTTTATTATACTTTTTTCAATAGATCGAGCATCCTTTTTAAATACCGCAAAATGGATCGAAGATGTTCGTGCTGAAAGAGGAAATGAAGTGATTATTGTTTTAGTCGGTAATAAAACAGATCTTAGCGAAAAAAGGTAATGTAAAATAAAAAAATAAAAATAAATAAATAAATACATATATACATAAGTACATACATACATATATATAATAATAATAATAAATAAATAAATAAATAAACAATAAATACTTAAATGGTAATCTTATTAAAAAATAAAATAAAATATTATTATTATTACCAGGGAAGTCTCAGTTGATGAAGGTGAACAAAAAGCAAAGGAACATAACGTTATGTTTATTGAAACAAGCGCAAAGGCAGGTCAAAATGTAAGTGAAATAAATAAAAATAAAAATAATAAATATATAATGTGGATCATCATTATGCTTTATATATAAAGATAAAAATAAATAACACATAATTAATAAATGCATATTATAGGTTAAAGTGTTATTTAAAAGGATTGCTTTAGCATTACCTGGCGCTAATGGAGAAAATTCTGAAGAAAGTAAAGAACAATGTAAGTTAACTTGTATGATATAGTGTTGAATGAAATAATATTTGTAAACTCATTATACCTAATCATAATTATTATTATTTTATTGTAATTAGTGGAAAAAGTGGATTTACATAACAGTGAAACAAATGATTCTAGCGGTTGTGCATGTTAATATATATTTTTTGTTCCCTTTTTATTGGATTTGATTTTGTTTTTTAATAACATATTTTTATATATATATAATTTTTATTTTTTCATTTTTTTTTATCGAATTTATATTCATATATATTTTTTTTAAATAGAACTATAAATAAACGCTTTTATTGTATATTTTTTCATTTTCTTTTTATAAAGTGTAAAACACACCATTTTCCAAATTATTAGCGGCATTTCATTTTTTCTATACTTGTGTTGTCCATTTTTTTTAAATAATAACCAATATTGCACATATATATCAAATGTAACCCATTATATACAACCGTTCAATATATATTAATAAATCTGATATACATTTTTTTTTGACGATCATGTTCATTTTAAAATATGCTTTTTTTTGCGGCAATTAAATTTTTAAAAAGTAGTTTACCCTCTAAATTATTTTAATTTTGCTCAACTTTTTTCCTCTTTTTTTTTTAAAATATATATATATAAATTTATTGAATATGATTACTGTCGAAGTATTGAGTTTAAACCAAATAGACAGACTTGAAAAAGTAGTAGCAATAGCCAAGGCGCAATTATCTACAGCAGTGACGATGGATTTGCTTCGTTCAGCTTTAGAATCACCCGCAACGACTATGTTTGTAGCTTTAAATAAAGAAGAGAATGATCATGATACAAAAGTAATAGGCACCGCAACACTAGGTATTATTCATTGTATATCAGGTATAAGGGGACATATTGAAGACGTGGTAGTGGATGAAAAATGGCGTGGTAAAGGTGTAGGCAAATTATTATTGGAAAAAGCTATTTCAACGGCGGTTCAATATCATAAAGTGAGAACGTTGGATTTAACAAGTCGACCCGACCGTGTTGCTGCTAATGGTCTTTATAAAAAAATGGGTTTTATTCAACGTGATACCAATGTATATAGATATCAACCTTCTTCTTTAACTTAGATTTTTATTTTTTATTTTTTTATTTGCTGTTTAATTATATTAACTTTATATTGATGAATAAATTATATATATATTGTATGTTGTGTGGATGGTTTTTTATATATTATTATTTTTACAGGTAAAATGGGTATAGATGTAAAATTGTTGATTTACAAAGATAAAGAGGTGGATAAAATATCAAACCAATTTAAGTTCACTTGAGTCTTCATAACATTAATGGTTGTAGATATAAAATTACTAGTACGCTGATAATCTTGTTCTAATACTTTTAAAGGTGTATCAATATTTTCAGTGGATGATTGGCTAAACATATTGGCTAGTCGTTCTACCATATCAAAAATGTGAATGATAGCTTTTTTAATGGAAGCGGACTAATGAATGAATATATGAATAAACAAAGGAATATAGTTATGTTTAAAGATAGATAGTTTAATTCAATAATTTTTTTTGTTCGCATACAGTAATATTTATTATTATAACTGAGTACTTTACCTTATCATTAAGTAAACATTTATCAATAATACTCATTATATATTGATCATGTAGTAGAATCATTTTATCAATATCGTTAATATTAGATATTTGTTCTTTAAAGGCCATAGTATCAGCATGTATTACCTAAATATATTATAAAAATTAATAAAAAATATAATTATTATTAGAGAATGAGCCAATATTAATATATATATATATATATATCATTTTATTATCGTTATTATTACCGTTGTCATGATATATCTCCAAAAAGAATTAATAAACCAAACCATTTGCATTCTTAAAACATATAGCCGTGT
This sequence comes from Cunninghamella echinulata, assembly GCA_025201675.1. Taxonomy (NCBI): domain Eukaryota; kingdom Fungi; phylum Mucoromycota; class Mucoromycetes; order Mucorales; family Cunninghamellaceae; genus Cunninghamella; species Cunninghamella echinulata. The sequence continues at coordinate 10,618 of MU611997.1, forward strand.
GATTTTATTATTTTTACTGGTCGAATGTGAATTATTAGTATTCAAGTTTGTATATCTATTATCTTGTTTATCTAGTAGTGTTTTTTTTTCCAAGACGTATTTTGATCTTTTGATTCGTAATAAAAGATGCATTACTTTATCATAGTATTTCATACAATCAGGTTTAATAAAATTATTCAATGGCCAAGGAATTTCATAATCTATCGTCAATTGGTCCAAATAACTTGCGGTAGATGTCGCTTTGAATCCAGCGGGAAAAGTTGTTTTTCTTGGTATATTTAAATCATCTTTATCTAATTTCATCTTTATATTGATGGTCCTTGTTGAGAGTATATGTTGTTGTGAATTTACTAATTTACAAGCATTGCTGAATGCTTGGTTAAGAAAGACTCGATCATACCAGTGCTGTTTTTTATCCATCTATTGATTATTATTATTATTTTAAAAAAAAACGTAAAATAAGTTTTTTTGTTAAATAAATTAGTTTGCATCTTTTTTTTTTTAAAAAATAAAATAAAATAAATAATATTATTAATACTAGTATTAATAATTTATTACCTGAATAAAAATAGTTTCGCAAAACGAGTGCATTAAATTACTTTCCAACATAAAGTAGATCATGGTGAGGATTTCTAAATGATAAGATAAGCCTTTGTTTTTTTGAAGAACTGATATTAAACGGGAGGTACTATCTTCATAAGGCTTATCAATATACTGTTGTAAGCATTCATCAAAATCATAGTTAAATAATGTATTTGATGAAGAAATTTCTATTTTATTGATTGATCGGTATGAATCCTGCGTTTTTATTTTTGGTACACCAAATATAATGAAAGGATTATCTGTATTATCATGTATATCTATTATGGTTGATTCAGCTAATTTTGTATTTGTATTTTCGTGTTCATTTATAAATAATTGTTGCTTGTTGATGGCAAATCGCTGAGAATATATATTTTCTAGTGATGAATATTCCTTATGCGTCATTGAAAATGACTATGTTAAATGCATTGAAATATGAACGTACATTAAGTAAAGAATTATTTTTTTCATTTAATTATACTATTCTATTTATTTTATATATTTTTTTTTTTGAAGTACCTGATCGATTTGCTTGCATAAATTAGTAGCTTTACCAACAAACAGTATAGTTTTAGTAAAATTGGATGAAAATAATGGACATGAATTAGTATTTGGTACTGTAGCACCAATGATAAAACCATTAGACCAATATAATGGGCTATAGTCATTAAGCTGTGTGTTTCTAAAAATATAAAAGTAAAAGTATAAATGTTATTAATGGTCTCTCTCTCTTTTTTATAATATATATATATGTATTTATGCATCTATCCATGTGTTAGAGTACCTAGTTACAAAAAATTCATTTGCAATATCGTTTTCTAAAGTGCCTTGGAAAACCCATTCATCCATTAATCTTGAATAAGGGCTTAACGTTTGTTTAAATATAGTACACATCGTTTTATAAATATAATCATTCCCTGACATTTCTGCATTTACTATTTGATTGAATAAAGTGGATAATAATAATGTTGACATCATTCTTGCATTAGTTGTATTAGATTGTGAGTTGGACGACACTATATAAAATATTAATATTAACCCCATGTTCATTTTGACAAGACATATTAATACCTATTTTTAATAAAAATATATGCCAATACCTAAATTCGAGCATTGCAGCAGAGTATCATGAACAGCAGAAAGGCAAGATAATGGACGTTGTAATTCTTCATATAATTGTAAAAGAGAAAATATTTCTTTGGAATCTAATAATTTTTTTTTATAAAATTAATTATTATTATTGTTATTATTAGTCATACATAGTAAAATGTATATAAATATTTCATAATTGTATCATATTTTTAATATAAAATACCTGATGCTGCTAAAGCCATATATTTCATTTCTAGTCTAGCTAGCAAGAATTCAAAATCGTTTAATGCATTAGATATTGCTACAGAAAAAGCTTGATAAGTCTGGCCATTATTTCTAACAAATACAGTTCTAATATATTTTATAGTATTAGTCAAAGGAAAATAAGAGAAAATAATTTAAATATATATCAACTAACCTTTTCACATGTCGTCGTAATCTATATAAAATATTTCCATATTGGCAAAACGTATTCATTATTGAACTAAAAGATTGGTTACTAAGATGCTTAATAGAATAGTTACTATTAAACTTTTTTTATTAAAAAAATAAATAATATATTTATATAAATATACAAATATAATCAGTAAAAAATAAATATTTTTTTTTTCTTTCATCTTCTATTAATCAATTGTATTATTTTAGTACATATGAATGGTTGAACTTACATAGAATGTAGAGCTAATTGTACTTGGATTGTTCTGATCTGATCTTTTAAATATAACTGTTTCATATCCACGCAAAAAAAACAAGGTCTCACGTATAGCATGTTGTTCTTTAATATAATGACATTCTGTTGGTGATGATTTCATACAGTTGTATTGATTCAAAGCCATATCTATTTATATTTATTTCCAACAAGTATATTTGTGTTTGTCATTTTAAATCAGTTCTGTATATATATGTATATATTTGTTTTTTAAAAAGAAAAACTTACTAAGTAGATTGGCTTTCTGTAACAAAGAACTGTTGATATCAAATTCTAATATTAAATAATGAATATTGATTGTTAATTTAAATTCAGTAACATGTATGTGTTTATGCATATTTATATTTGTGATACCTTTTTCATTTTCATTTAGTCGAAAGTTTTTATGCCAATATTGTTTATGGTATAGTTGATCCACAGTAATAGGTATTGGGTCATCAGATATAGATTTGCTATTTGATTGTAGTTGTTTTATATAGTATTCGTTGTTTTCATCTTCCCAATATGACTGAACAGAATCATTTTGTGATGTACTCTTCTTTTTCTTTTAATAATAATAATAATATGTTAGTAGGTTAACTAAATAAATATGTATTTGTGTATATATATATCTATCTATCTAATATATAATTTTATTGAAATACTTTGTTTGGATCATATGAAGTATCTAGTTCAAATTCATCACTTTTGCTTTCCATCACCATGGAATCTTCATCGAATTCCGTATCATCCCATTGCTGCCAATGATTTCCTTCTAATGGTTCTTCATTTAAAACGTCATTCCAATTTTCTATCTCTTTTTTTTCTTTCTCTAAATGCCTTTGTTTTTTTTCATAATGCTGTTCCATAGGTGAATCCGACAATTCCAGTAATAGTGATAGTATATCATATGAAAGCTTTCGTTGCTATTTTTATATACATATATAAGATGTAAAAAGATTTTATAAGTTATAGCCTGGGGTCTATATATATTTACAATAGCACGTATTTAAGTTCAAATGTGTTTATTTACAGGTGCGGTGCAGTTTTTCAATTTTTCTTGGTACTCCTTTTTGGTGTTTATTAAATCAGTAGCTAAATCATCGTATGCTTTAATTAAAAATTTGTTTGAAAGACTAGTTGAAGAAAAAAAAAGTGTAAGATAAAAAGAGTCATAAAATGATCAGTAAAAAATAGATCAAAATAAAAAGTTATAGTAAGCAAGTATATCCAGTATTACTTTGCATATCTCTGATCAATAATATGTTCTTCAGTATCTGTAAAGCGATGAGTTTTAAGCTTGTTTAAAGTGTTATTTTTTAGTTGTTTCCAATGAACTGAATGCTCCTGTATATCATATTATATTTATCAATTAGTGAGCCATAAAAATAAAAATATATAATAGAAATAAAAATAACAAAAGGTATTGGTGTTTTAATAATTTACATTTAATCCAGTGATGTTATTTATTAACTGATGTATTTGTTGATCAATAGAATAGTCAGTCATATGTATAACATTTAATATCAATAAATAAATTGATAATAAAAAGAAAAATAAAAGTGGGGAAGAGAAGTAGAAAGTTTATATTAAATTTTGTGAATATTTAAACGCGCTAAGTTTTTGAGAATTTTTTAAACTCAATTTTTTCTTTACACATACTAATTTATTCCCACTTTTTTTTTTTTGCTTTTTTTTGCTTTTTTTTAACTTAATAGTATCATAAAATATATATTACATGTTTAATTATATGAATTATTATTAAAAAAAAATCATATAAAGAAACCAAAAATTAACTAGAAGATATAAATGAAATTAACAATAATTAAGGAACATAGAAAAAATATTAATGCCATATAAAGAGAAATGACACTATTACAAAATAATACTACAGTGTGAAGTATTCATCATAGGAAGATAAATGACTTTTCAAGATATGTGGAAAATAGAAAAATCTTGAAAAAAAAAGGAAAATAAAGAACTACTTCAAAAATACAACTGGTTGAGTGAACTAATTGAAAAAAAACTTTATACTAAACTTATAAAAATAATTTTATTCTAGTAAAAGTTGACAGTTTTGATGAAAATGATTTTGTTGAAAATGCTACTGTCACCACTTTTGATGAAAACAACTTCGATGAAAATATGTTAACTGAAATTAATTATTATGCTATTGATCCTTGTTCACACATAAAAATGGATGGTGTAGATTCATAATTCTTTCTACTGGCAGGTATCGAAAAAGAACAAGTCATGAACTATTTAAGTTCTGGAACAAGATAGCAACATTTAAAGATTGTTTTATACCTGATATATCATCTATTTCGATACAAAAAATTAACCGGTATACCAAGTCTGATTTAATATAACAAAGTATAATAAAAGATGGAAAAACTAATAACGGGCGAATAACCTATCTCGAACAACATATTCACCAAAATGGAAGTGGATTCATCAATTATGATTTTGAAAAAAAAAAAAAATTTTGGAAGAATACCATGAATGGCCAAAGCACCCCTGCTACCAGAAAAATGTGATAAAAATATATTAAAAGAGCATACACGATTATTTTAAAGCGTTTATAAACGAGCTTTTTGAAATACAATAAAAAAATAAATAGAAAATATACTCTTTTGTAATGGTAGTAGTAATATGAAAAAATGCAAAAAAGCAGTATAGTGAATTTGATCTTTACAGCAAGCATCAACAGTCATTTTAATAAATGAATTTAAACTTCGCAACTATGTTGCTACTGTGGGTATCTAATCATTCATCCAAGCAATAATAAAGTATATTAAAATAAAGGAATGTTGCTTGTACAAACAGTAACTATTATTCAATCAATTATCATAAAGCAGGCTCTAAAGATCTTAATGTCATCGACATTTTTTTTCGAAGAATATCTTAATATTTTTTAATGGTTATCATCATCTGCAAACAAAACCGCGATTTAACAATAGTATCATCATTTACAAATTAAATATCAACGAAAATAACAAATTCATTAAAAAAGGATAATGATGTTAATTTTTAATACAATTAATACATGATTTCTTTTTATCCCATACTGTTTATATATATATGTTACTCAATATCATTTTTTTACTCATTACCATAAAATTTTATTTTATCATCGTTACATATTTTATAAATTAATTCAGAGAGCATATGTTTTTTATTTTTTATTTTATCCATATGTAGCAATGAGGTATAATAATTATATAGTCCGTTGGTCAGTTAAGCAAGTAAGAAAGTCTAACTTTAATAGTTGAAGGAATTAATAGCATATAATTTGATTAAATTGCTAAACTTTTCAAAGTTGATTTGTTACGACATGCATACCATATTTAAGTTTAGAATCATAAATCTATTAGTTGATTACATCCATTATATCACGATTCATAGGAAGGAGCTTCAGATTAATTTCGGGCAAGTATACTATATACTGCATATGAAAATCCTGCATTAACGTTCTCTCTATTTTTTTATTTTTTATTTTTTATTTTTTATTTTTTTATTTTTTATTTTTTCAATATATGAATAAATAAATATATGAATATAAATTAAATAATTTATGGGATTTTGCAAACAATTCGTTATTTGATTTTATATTTAAATTTTATTGAAGTATATAATAAATAGAGTAGGTAAAATTAAATAGGAAAGTAAATTGAAGATAATAATATCCCTATTGTTAATGCCGATAATAATATTGTTGTTGGTGTTGTTAGATATGTTCATATTATTTTAAAAAAAAATTGAAAAAGTTAATTATTGATAAATATACACGAATAAAAAATAGAAAAAAGAGTTCAGAAAATAAATAAAATAAAGATGATATTGGTCAGTAAAAATGTATTTATATATGTGCTTATGTGACGCGAGTGTAGGTGAGAGTGTATTTTAGGTGTTGATTCTATTATCCATCTTTTTTTATTTCTTTTTCTATTATTGTTAAAAGTAAATATTATATTTTGTTGGCTTAAATTTTGCTTCCAATAATTTTATAACCACGATCAGGTTTTGAAGCACGGATGTCTTCTTTTGTAGGAATTTTATCTACGTTTTCAACTTGAACAAGCTCTTTTAATTTCAAAATACTTCCAGCTGTGCTAGCGTTGACAGGTTGATAAGTAGTTTGTTGGAGACGATATAAACCTAAAGTGTGAGCAGCTGCCTTATAATCTTTTGAAAGACCAATGGTAGATCGTTTTAAAGTAATTTTATAATAGTTATTTATGGTGGTGCTGTTAGAAAAAAATCGGCGTTGCATATTGTGTAAATAAAATTATATATATTTTTTATTTTATTTTTTTTAAAAAAAGTGAGAAAGAAAAAAAAAAGGAACCATCAAATTTTAGTTTGACCAGGCAAAAAAGTTCACCAAAGTGGCTTGGTGCTAAATATTTAAAGCCCGTATAATACATTTTTTGCTTAATTCCAATTTTTTCCAATCAATTCTTTCTCTCTTTTACTGTACTTTTTATTTATTTATTTAGTTTAATATATGTACAAATATATAGATATAAATTATTATATTGCTATGTAATTTTTTTTATAACGGATATAAGGTATGTTTATTAAAGTACAAAAAAAAAAAAAAAGATTTATTAAAGTCTGGTAAAAATAAATAATAATAATTAAAAAAAAGTAACTAAAATAGAGATAAAACTTAACAACTAACTTTTAAATATTTATTTTCTAAAACGAACTGGCCCTTTTCCTCTATAAGCTGCTGTAGTGGGTACTCTTTTGACAATTCCATTTACACTTGTATTTGCAGTTCTACTTGTACTCCTACTTATAGTTCCGGTTGTATTTCTACTTGAACTTCCACTTGTGCTTTCCCCACCGATTTCAGGGTTTCTTGGATAACCATGAGGTATGCCATATCCAGCTCTAGCTCTATTAATATCTCTATTATCATCGCCACTATCATCACGGCGGGAAGTATCAGCATCATTTGTTCCACTAGTTTTATTGCCTTGTCTTGAATCTACACTTGGAGCGCTACTTGCAGATGGTATTATACTAGTTGTACCAAGTCTACTGCTACCTTTCTGCGTAGGTGCAACGAATCTGCTACCAGAAGTATTATCCTGATGGCCGGCATAGCTAGATTGCAATTCTTGAATACTTGGATGATTACCATCACGATCAACTTGTTTTCCTTTATACCTTGAACCTCCATTATGCATGGATTGTTGTCCACTAATAACTGACCCACCAATTTCTTGTAAAGGTAATTTTTCCATAATTGGGTTACTTGGATTGTGTGTACTACTTGGAATACTCGGTTCATATTCAACACTATTATCAGACATAATTAAATCACCATTATCATCCACTGTATCCGTGTCTTTACGTATTGATCGATAGCCTTTATGATTTATTCTTTGCTGTAAAATATCTCCTATTGATTGCTGAGATATTCTATCCAGTCGATCTCGGTTTTGACTTTCACCATAAAGGCGTCCACTTGATTGATAAGGATCTTCATAATCTTTAAAAGGGTTCTCATATGGGTGATGAGAACCTACGCTTATTTGAATAGGATATTCGCTTGGTTGATTAGAACGACTACTACTTGGCTCACCGCGCACAGAATCATAACCACGATAATGATGATCAGATCCACCAGAATAAGGTTTATCTTTTTTTGCACCAACAAATTTTATTTTTGGCCCTCCTTTTAAACGTTTTTCAGATACAATTCTAGCATTTTCATTTTCAATTATAGAGCCAGTAGTACGATTTTCGTTATCAGATTCAATCCTATCATCATTATTTTGATTAATATCACCACTATGGCCTTTATTACAATCATTACCACTACCAATAGCGTCGACATGTTCGCTATCGTTCGTATCGCCAAATCTATCTTCATCAGTAGGATTATCAACTTGGTCTTCAGCAGTAGGATTATCATTTTCACCATCATCAGTTGGACCACTATCTTCATTTCCATCATTATCATCAATATCCATAGAGTCTACATTGCCTTCAGAATCTTCCCATTCTAAATCATAACGATATTCGAATTTTTGACGATCAAAAATCCCTACACCACTTTCAGCCCAAGCAAGTAAATTATTGATAGCAGTCAAGAAGGCATCCACTTCATCACTTAATCGATTATAAGGGAGTTCTAATAAGAATTTGCGACGATTATAGGAAGTGTTGTAAGCAATCTTCAGCTCCTGCATATATCTTGTCCAAGGGCCAATATGATCTGTCACATAAAACCCTTTACTTGGAAATCGGCGATTGATATCACATATTCCAATAGGTTCAGGTAATTTTGGTGTAATACCATAAGGCGAATATTCTTCATCAAGGATATATTCTTGGTAGGCATGAATATAATCTAAAATTTCCTCTAAATTATACCAATTCAAATAATGTGCAATGAGATTTGATCTTGCTCTCCAATTTCAATACATTTTTATTTTGGATAATTGATTGAACGTGTATGCTTTTTTTATATATAGGATTAAAAAAAAAAAATAAAGAATAAAATAGAGCTAAAAAATTAAAATAAAGGTTTAAGAATTAAAATGAAGGTTTGAAAAATAAAATAAAAACTTGAAAAATTATAATATAGTAGTAATAAAAGAAATTGAAAAGAGAATAGTATATAGGAATTTTTTAATAAATAAAATTGCTTTATATATGCAAAATTTATACTCTTTTTTTTTATTAATAATTAAAAAAGTATTTCATTGTTTTTTGTTGATAGTTATTTCCATATTCATCCTTTTATTATTTTTTCTAGTTCTAGTAATAGTTTTTATATCAAGTTTTTTCTTCATTATTATTACTATCACTATTGTATTTATGTTTATATTCACTTTTATTTCTTTGTTTTTTGGTGGTTTATAAATATTTTTAAAAAATTTCATTTTTGACATAAAAAATAGAAATCAATAAAAAATAAGCATATAAAAATAAAAATAAAAAAATAAATACTATATGCGACTTATAATATATATATATATATATGCATGTTTATGAATGATTACAAAATATTAAAGATGAAGATTTATTTGTATGAAAAGAAAAATGTGAAAGTATTATTAATAATTATTTTTTTTTTTAAAAAAATGAAAAAGTAATTGTAATAGTACTCTTATGCTTTTTTTGTATATAAGATTTAAAAATATATAAATAATAATCTAGTTAAAAAAATGATGATATATTATAAACATAAAAAAAGAGAAAGAAAAAGGGGGAGAATAAAAAAAAATCTAATTTATTTTCTTCCACGCTTAGTTCCTTTGCCCTTTTTATTATATCCTCCAATACCTGCAGATGATTCCGCTGTATTTGATTTATGATGTTTTCCACGTTTACCACCAAACCCATATTTAGCATTCTTCACATCACGTTTAGTTGGTTTATTTGTCTTTTTATCTGTTTTTTGTCGTTTTTTATCAGCACTTTCCAAAGCAATATCAAAGTCATTGTCTAAAGTAAGTTCTTGTCCATTTTCCTTACGTTCTAAATAAATAAATAATAAAAGAGAGAGAAAAAAGAAGGAAAAGAGAGAATAATAATAATGAGTATAACAATGAATGATGGTTTCTTATATATTCAATCTTTATATATAATTGTTATAGTACTTACTTCGTTTTAATAATTTAATCTTATCAAGAGTTTGAGTTTTTTCCCGTTGTCTTTCCAATTGCTTTTCAATTTGAACCTTTTTACCGAATTTTTTGAGATCTCTTTGTCGTTTTTTATCTTCAGCAGCTTTATTTTTGGCGGCTTCATCTAATAATCGTTGTCGAATCTGTTACCGTCGCCAATTTTTTTTTAAAAAAATAAAAGTAATATGAATAAACCTATCTCTATACATGTGTGTTTATATATCTCTTTTTACCTTAGCCATATGTTCATCACTTTTAAGCATTTCAGCGAAATAATCATCGGGTCGAGAAAAGGGTACATCTAATTGTTTAAACTTATCTCTAGCAATATAAGCAGCTTCTAAAGCTTGTTGATAAAAAGCCAATTCACGAGCAACATTTTCATCTTGATGTGATTCATCAATTGTTATTGGTTTGGATGATGTTATTTCCATTGTTTCAATCCATGGTAATTCTGATAACTTTATTTTATTGGTAAGACGTTGTAAAGCTTCCTAATGACGATAATAATAATAATATATGCATTTGTTTAATATGGATGATGCTGTTTACTTTACAATATGTATTATTATGTATATTTGTATATACATGTACCTTATCATTAGTATAATCCTTCTTTTTATTATCTTCTTCTTCTTCTTCTTTTTCTTCTTCTTCTTCTTCTTCTTCTTCTTCTTGTCCTTCTTCTTCTTCTTCTTCTTCTTCTTCTTCTTCTTCTTCTTCTTCTACTTCACTGTCAACTTCATTTTCTTGATCTTTAGATTGAGATGTAGTGTCTTCACCTTCTTTTATTTTATCTTCCAACTTTTGAATTATTTCAATTTTTTCTTTTTTAGCAGCTTTTCTTTTTTCTTTTTTTGAAAGTACGTTGGCTACCATTATATATTATATATTATATTAAAAAAAATGAATAAAAGAGGAAGAAGAAAAAAAAATTAAAGCAACTGGATTTTTTTTTATCCAGCAGTCAATGAGGTAAAAGCCACCCCATAGCTAAAAAATTATATGGTGCAAAAATGAAAGCGGCAGTTAAAAATGATTATATATATTTTTTTTTGAAGAGGTACATATTTTTTTCTCCTTTTTTGTTTTTATTTTTTATAATAATAATATATATATATATATATCATGTCTTTATTCAATCGTACTTTAAACAATACAACAAAATTATACCAATGGAGTTCATTAGCTAATTCTACTACTACTACTACTATTCAATCCACAGCTTCAGGTAAACGAATTGGCATGGATATTTTTTTTGCTATTATTTTAAAGAAAACAAAACAAACACCAATCAAAAATAGACAGCATTTTCTATTTTTTATTTTTATTTTGAACAGCTTTAATATATTAACATACCATTTATTATTTATTTCATTTCACTTTTTCATTTATATATTTTAGTTATGACACAAATGAGATATGCTTCAAAAAAGTCCGGAGGATCATCACGTAATGGACGTGATTCTGCTGGTAGAAGACTTGGTGTAAAAAAGTTTGGTGGACAACAAGTAGTACCTGGTAATATTATTGTTCGTCAACGAGGCACAAAGTTTCATCCCGGAGAGCATGTAATATATAGTATATAAAATATAAATAAAGATAGAACAAACAAATAATTAAATGACAACAAATAATAAATATAAGAGTAATATGGATTAAATATTTATACATCTAATTTTTTTTACTTTTTTTTTAGATTGGTATGGGTAAAGATCATACACTTTATGCACTTGAGCCCGGGTTTGTACAATTTTATAAAGATCCTGAACAACCAAAGCGTCGCCTTGTTGGTATCGTATTTAATCGAGAAGATAGTCTTCCTATTCCTCTTGGTCAACCAAAACCTCGACGATTTGATTTAGTAGATTTGACAGCTTTATAGATTCTTTTTCTCGCTTTTCCTTTTCTCTTTCCTCTCCTTTTTTTTTTAATATGAAAAAAAAAAAAATCACATAGAATAACTTTAAAAAGTACCTTTATTTTTTTTTATTTTTTTATTTTTTATTTTTTTTTCATCACCATTATACAACATTTATTATTTTTATTCTTATTCTTATTCTTATATCATTTTTTATTTTTTTTAAAGTGATTCTGAAGCTTATTGTAAATAGATATATATATATATTTTTAAAAAATAAAATAAAATAAATAAAGTTTATCTTTAGGAAAGATCAGCAGGCTTTCTTGGCAAAACTTTTTTACTGGATAGTCAAGCTGAGCAAATGACATATACCTTTTTTTTTTTTTCAACAATGGAAGTTTCTGATTATACACAATTATTCAGCATCTCTATTTTCTAACGTATCTTCATTTAAAACTCCATTGGGTTTATTTAAAGCAACTTTGTTCTTTTTTTTTCTTCCTTTTCTTTCTTTTCTTTTTCTTTTTCTTATTTTCAACACTATTTTTTCTTTTTCTTTCTTTCTTGAATAATTATTACTCTTGTTTAAAATGATACCTTATTTTTTTGGGTGGATTGGATTTGCTTTTTTGTTTCTCTTTGTTTGTTTAGTTTTAATAAGATATCGAAAAAAGAGAGAGTTGGAAAATAATCGTCGTATCACAAGTAAGTTTTTTTTTAAATATATATATATATATATATATATATATATATATACATATACATATACATATATGTATATAAAATAAAAATAAAAATAAATATATATTTAATGTTATTATTATTATTATTTAAAAAAATAATAATTAAAATAGGTACAGGGAATCCTCGACCAAGAGATGTTTATGCTGTTAATATGTCATCGTTGGGAGGAGATAGCCATTCACCAAGATATCACGGTCAAGAATATACTACACCAAATCAACACTTACCTGTCTATAGACCACCAGCAGATGATTTAACACCACCACCTCCTTCTTATCAAGATTATAAAAAAGATATCCGTTTACCTAATAGCAATTAATCATATATATATATATATCTATATCCTAAATTATTTCTGTATTATAATCATTATATTTTTCTTTTTTATTTGTATATATTTATATTTCTAAAAATATAAAATAACCATTTATGTATTAATTATATAGAGATAATAAAGTATTTTTTTTTTCTTTGTTTATTATTACGTACCATATGATATCCTTTTTTAGACGACGAGACTTAAAAATCGATCCATTTTTTTAGTTTATGTTATTTTTTTTTTAATATGACCATGGCATTATTTCTTTACATAATAGTAATAAATTATAACTTTCATAATATTAATGTATAGTTTTTGTTCCAAATCGAGTACATTATAAAAGCTTTCATTGGGTGTGTTCTTATTGTTAAGATTATTAAGGTAGAATTTTTTAAACTACCGGATAAACGCTTATATGCCTTATTTTTAATATAATTAATCCTTTGTTGTAGAAGGTTCTCCAATATTATAGTTTAATATTAAATACATAAAATTATTCATTCTAGTTATAACAAGACTAAATTTTGTTATACGAGTAATATCATATTATTGCAATGATAATAATAATATGAAAGTGATATTAATAAACCAAATCTTACGCATGTTACATATTTTGTATTTCTATTGTGAAACGATTCCTGGTACATATACAGCAAATAGTTGTAAAAATGCTATTTTTATTTTTGTTTTTATTTTTTTAAAGAGAAGGTTAAAAATATTCAATATTGATTTAAAATAAATAGTCTTTTTTTTTATTATAATTTTTGTGTCCAATAAATTCATTATTCTTTAAATGGAGTTCATATATTTAGGTAAAAAACGAAAAAAAAAAAAAAGGAAAAAAGATATGACTGGTAAAATTTTTGGGTATTATTGTACATGTACGTAGTAAAAAATATCATGCTTTTTCTGTAAAATCCTAAATGCGAAGCCAATTAAATCACCGATATTTATTACATAATTTTTTATGTATAAAAGTTCAAGCTCTTTGATCAGTCTATTTTATTTTATTTTTCTCTTTTCATTATGAATATGGTTACTAGAAATACTTTTGATGAAATGAGCCCTGAAACGAAAATATTTATTATTATAGCTTTGATTTTTATTGGTTTCATTTTTCTTATAGCCTGTTGTCAGAGGAAAAAAAAAAAATCACAAGCTACTTCTAATAATATAACAAGTAAATATCTATATAAATGTATAAATATAAAAATGAATAAATAGTAGTATGTTTATTGATATTTTGTATTAACCATTTTTTTTTATAAAAAAAAAAGGTACGGAAGATGGTTCAACAGATCATCATATAGTTAATATTCCAAGTATATCAAATAATGAATCGAATAATATAGCCATCAACCAACCATCCACTAGTTTATCACATGAATCAACTCCACCACCTCCACCTTATCAAGATCATAAAAAAGATCAACGACTGCCAAATTATGCATAAATTATTAGTATTCTTCTGTATTCATAAACATATCATTACAAATATACCCTATTTTATTTATTTTATATTGTTATACGTACTAGCTTTTATTTTGTAACATACACACACACACACACACACACACACATACATACATACATACATACATACATACATACACACACACACACACACATATATATATATATATATATTTATTTATTTTAATTTTATTAATGATATAATAATTAATTGATTATGATTAAAAATAATAATAATGAAGATTCGTATTTTAAAATTACAAAATGATGTTTATTTTTATTTTTTATTTTTTGTTTTTTAATGTTGTTGTTTTACATTCGGTGTTTCATCCAAATCAGGGAATAATACTGCAATAACTTCATCAAGAAGAATATAAACTAAATGTTGATTCAATCTCTGATTTTGCAAAACACTGAAAAGTCTTCTAGCTCCACGACGTGCATTTTGTCTTCCAACCATATTCCCCAATAAATCTATATTAATAATAAAATTCATTTAATACTTTATTCTTCTTTTTCAGTGTATCTATTTGTATATTGCGCCAATATTATTATAGTTATTATTATTATTAAATATATATATATATTACCAGGTAACCAAGTAGATAATTTTCTATTTGCTTCTTCTTTTGTGTGTAGTTTTTCATCAGATTTTCTTGGGGTTTTAAAAGTTAGTTTTGCACCTTCTGGCCATAAACTATCTAGTATTTTTCGAAGATAAAAAACTATCATTGAATCAGATCCTAAATACTTGACAGTATCACGTAATTTTCTACATAAAAAAAAAAAAATGGTATAGGACATTTATTGATTAGTTTTATTTTCATTTTCATTTTTTCTTTTCTATTATGTATATGTGTACCTTTCAATAGTTCCTCCAAGAATTTGTTGTAAAATAATCACTACTGCTTGTCTTCTTAGCCAATTATTTTTTTCTTTTAGTTCAAACATTTCTATAAATAGATCACATAGTGGTTCCGTGAATTTTGTAATGCCTTCCATGTCTACTTGTTTTAATTCAGATCCTATAGGTGGTGTAACAGATGTTGATTGAGTTGATTCATAATTCATATCTCCTGCCGTTAGTCCTTCCTCTTCATGATGATGACTAGTTGATTTTTGATAATAATGAGAAGTAGGTCCGCTTGAATGAGAAGGCGATAAGGAAGAAGATGAATGCTCTGCGTTAGTTGGGAGGTTGGCATCGTTATTGTCTGCTGAAAATCCCATGACTTGTTCACCTAATCGTTGTGTGATAAGGTCTAACATAGATGGGCCAACAAACATGTCGTCTATCCCTGCTGCTACAGTATTATAAATATGACGCATGAATCCATTTGGTTTTTTATTTTTATTTAATTCATTAATGGAACCTATAGAATTAGATAAATCACCATTATTATTATATTTTTGTTGCTGTTGCTGTGGTTGTGAAGAGGGTTGTCCAGTTAAAGAACGAATAGATAAAATAGATTGGGTGCTTGAAGAAGATTTTGGACTGACAACAGTATCTTCATTTGATTTCATATCAGAACCATATAACGATGGCATAAAACCGAAAGATGTAAGAGCTGTATCTTGATAAAATGTTGAGGGTGACCATGGATGTTGTTGCTGCACTGGTGGAGATGGGCCAGGTACAAATATATTTTGCTGCGATAAAAATATACGAAGTGCTTCGCTTTGACATATATCTGGGTGTTCTAATAGTTTTTTTAAATAGCGTTCCAAATTAATTCTTCTAGCTTCTACGAATGATTTTTGAAGTTTTAATAATGGCCATTTAGCTGGGAATTCAATCATTTTTACATTTGGATAAATTGTTTTAAGTTTTTGATGCAATTCAAAAAATTCACTATATCGTCGCGCAACAATCCATCCAGATGCATAATTTCCATCCATACCAACTTGCTGAATTTCAATCACATAAAGAGCAAAATCGCCACTTTGGTCTGTTCCAATAGTTGAACTAGTAATATTGATTTTAGTACGATCCTATTTTTTTTTTTTTTTTTTTTTTTTAAAAAATAAATAAATAAATAAATAAATTAAAATCGAATAAATAGATGAATGTATTAAATAATAGTAATAAATATAAAATAGCACACACACATATGTATATATATTACCGGTGTAAGAACGTTTTCTGATTCTTGTAATTCATATTGACTTTTTTGATATTGCATTTGTTCCAATTCTCTTCTAAACATGTTTTTACTTTTGATTAAAATACGTAATTCTTCTGTTTTGCCCTTAATCTCAGCCTTTTTAATGAGCTCATCTACAATTGATTCTTGTTGTAATAATTTGTCCATGTCATCAGATAATTTTTTCACTTTATCAGATAAGAGTAAATCACCAGGAGGTGCTAAATAAATATTATCAATTGTATTTTCGTCCATTGTTTTATCAATTGTCAATTGTTGTTGTTGCTGTTGTTGTTGTTGCTGATTAGAGACAGGTTTTTTATTTTTTCCATTCGTTTGATTACGTTTTGTTGTTGATTTATCATTTTTCCATTGATCATGAATCACTTGTGTTAATTTCTTTGAATCACCAACAGATGAAACCCATGATGTAAGTGTGTCTGAATTCGCAACAGGATCAGCCGTGCCCGATTTAACATTTCCTTTCGTACCACTCAATAATAAAGTAGATGATCGATATAAACTGGACGTAGAGGATGTTGAATTAGGAGGGGACGGTGTAGTTGGTTTTCGATGGTAATCCACGTTGTTGTTATCACTTGTGTCAATATCATTATCATTGTTATTACTACTACTACTTTCATTACCACCAATGATTGATTGTAATTCTGCTTCAACTGCGTCCACAGTATTACGCCTAATGAGATTGCGAGAGGGATGACTGGAAGAAGTTGGGGGAAGAGGTGGTGGTAATGGTGATTGAGGTAATCCATCTAGCGTTGTTACTGATTTATTTAAATCTTCATCTGTGTCTGGATATTCTGTATCTGTCGATTTTATAGAGCCATGAATAGAATTACGTTTAATAGGTTGTAATTTTTTTTGACTTGATAAAATTTCTGCAGGATTCCACCATTCATTTGCTGTCCCTAATACACGTCCAAACAATAAAAACTTTGATGTTCCATTTGATACATTATCAGAGATTGTCCTTGTATGTCCCTTTTGACGTGGGGTTTGGCTGGTCGAAGCTGTTATATCTATTTTTTGTTCATTTGGTGCTAGTAAATTTTCAGATGCTGATAAAGGTCGCTTTTTTTCTCTAATATCAATTTCTGTATCTGAATTAGATGTTTCATTTGAATTTGTTGCTCTCCATGGAGTTCTTTTCGTTGCCATTCTTGCTGAGGTTGTTCTTTCGATTACAATACCAGTATGAGATACAAGTTCATTTTGAGTTTGTTTTGTTGTGTGTGATGATACGACACTTTCATGACTAACAGGTCGATGATGTCTTTCTTTACTTCCTACTGATGATGAGCGTCGATATACTGTTGGCTCATCTAAACTACGTCTTCCAGGAGCATTAGTATCAGGAGTAGGTGTAGATGCTAAAAATTTAAAATAGAGATCAGACCGTTTGAAATAAGGAAAATGCTCTTTTTCTAATTGCCAAAATACATGTTGTTGAATCCTATATACGCGACTTCGCATATCATTAAAAACTTCCGTGTTTTTTTCAGTTTGATTGGTTTTAATGGATTGTTCACAGTGTTGAATAGAATCATAAAGATCTTTTGTTAAATGGTCCGTAACAATAAGTCTGTGTGGAGAGTTGGCTGAGAAGTACATATCATATACCATTTTAACATCTTGTAAAAACGTTTGATCATCTCTTTTTGAACCATCATTATCTGAACTTCGAAATCCTTCTACAATAAGCCAGAATTGAAGTTTTACCATATCTCCACGTCTGTCCATAAATTCCATAAAATATGATAATCCTGTTGTATTTGTTAATATATCATGTAATGAAAATCCTGGTGATTGAGGTGGTTGTTTAGAACGTTGTTTACCAACACCAAAAAAGTTTGAGGCTGAAGTTTTCTATTTTTAAATATCAATAGCAATGGCAATTGATTAATAATTAGTTTCATCTTTAAATTATTTATTTATTTCAAAAAAAGGGAAATTCATTTAACTTACAAAATCTATGTGTTCACCAGATAATGTAGCAATTCTCTTATCTACTCTTTTTTTAGCAACACTAAGTCGATTTACATATACAATTAAATCTTCTACTTTTTCACCATCAATGACTTCTTCAGGATCACGATCCACTAAAAATAAAATAAAATAGAATACTTGAGTTAATTTTATGTTTATGTTTTATAGTTATTTTAAACTTTCAAGTAACTTACTGATCAATGCTTTTTTTTTACGAATTTGAGTTACCACATCATTTCTGACACGTTTAAGGTCCAAAATATTTTTTTCTTCTTCAATTATTTTTAAAAATTCTTGAAATGTACGCCTTCCCATCCTTGAACTACGGTAGCCTTGTCGTCGTTTTGATTTTTCAGGGTCAAAATCTTGATCGTCCCATGCAACATCATCATCTGTTCCCATACCTAAGAATGTTGAAGAGAATTGACTAATTGGACCAATTTTACGTTGGCTATTTTCACTTTGTTTACTTGAGGATGAAAAATTTGGATCTAGTAATTGGCTATTATCCGATTCTATATAGTTATTAAGTGTATCCATATCATTAGAATGTCGATCCAAGACCTCTCTTAACTGTCGCACCATTTTTCTAAAAGGGGGTTATTTTTTAAAAGGCAAAATAAAGTAATATATAGATGGTTTATTAGATCAGGATATACCCAATCTTTTTTTATATATTCACTTCTCCCATATTTTTACTTACTGTTCCCGGAGCACATTTCCTAGCTATTTTTTTTTTTTTTTTTTTTAAGAAAATAAATAAATAAACAAATATATAAATGGATACATGCACTTATAAATAAATATAAATATAGGCGTGAACACTAAAAAAATATTTACCTGGGTATCTATAGTTTGGTTCCAAAAGTCAGGATCTGCCAGCATAGTCATGATTGGCTGTAGTAAAGCACATGTAGCCATTTCCCGGATGATGATACGTACTGGAGCACAATCAATTTGATCTGAGTCAACAAGTTTTGGTAATAATCGATCCATCAACTGTCTTAGATAAGCTACTTCAGTAGGTTTTGTCGTCATGGCGGCTGTTGTTAAAGCCGGATGTAATTTCCCACCGCGATAATGAGATGCAAGTAAGAGGTCAAGTTCATAGGATTCTGTGACAGATCTTTCCAAAAACCGACCCCGAAGGGCTACTTCTGCCGCCCTGAATTCTGATATATGTGCTGTAACACGAGGTATAAGACGGTTGAGCAAAAAAGACATTGTATCCACTTGCTCCAAACGGTGTTTCAAAGAATCGGCAGCTGACCTTATAATATGATCCACTGATAATGAAAATGAGACTTCATTAGGTGTAGAGATGTTACTGAACCAAGACTGAATAAAATCACGAATAACATAAGATACAAGCTCATTGAAAGTGTTGGAGATTGCTTGGTTACCATCAATTAAACAAGATGATGCTTTGTTATTCTCTTTGATTCTTTGTTGTTGGATACGAGACCAAATAGCTTTATGAGTAAAACGTAATGGGCGAAAATCTTCAAGTTCTGTTTTATTACGACTATCTTGTCCAATTCTTGTAGGTGATATAAAATAAGTAACGTAAATGTATAATACAACGAGGTTCAGCGCTAGCAATCCGCCAATACTTAATGTACCAAGTTGAATAAGGTATATGAATGAATAAATAGTGTTAGGGCTAAATATTTTAATTATTGTACATATTAATAAAGTAAGTATTATAGTTCTTTTAGTAGGGTAAAAACTTGAGGCCATATTTTATAATTTTTATAATAAGTTCATATTTAATTTAATATTAAGAGAAAAGTAAAAAAAATAGAGAAAGAAAAGAGAGGCGAAAAAAAAAAAAAAAAAAAAATAGGCAGTAAAAAAATTTAAGCAAAAAAAAAAAAAAATTGAGCGGCCTTTAATTTTTTACTTTTCTTTTTTAAAAACTTTTTTTTTCTTATTTAGTTCATAAAAATGTCAAACATAAACAATGAACCTACAGGTGCTCAAGCTGCAGTATTTGTGGAATCAATAGAAATGCCAGAGGATTCTGTTTTAATCAAAGGACCTGATTTCAATAAACCAATATCATTATTAGATTTATTATCTTCGTATAACACTATGGGCTTTCAAGCAAGTAGTCTTGGTGAAGCTATTGATATTGTAGAAAAAATGGTAATAATAATAGCAGACTTTATAAACGATAAAGGATATAAGTTTTATTTATTTATGAAGATCGTATAAAAATTTTATTATTATTATTATTATTATTAATAAAATAGATTCAATGGCGATTATCTGATGAACCAATAACTGAAGATGAACCTGACGAATATCGTGATCCTAAAGTACGTCAAAATACCAAGTGTAAGATCTTTTTGGGATATACTTCTAATTTGGTTTCTTCTGGTGTTCGTGAAATTATCAAATTTTTAGTACAACATAAAATGGTGGATGTTATAGTTGCCACAGCCGGTGGTGTTGAAGAAGATTTTATTAAATGCCTTGCTCCTACATATCTTGGTGAATTTGCTTTACAAGGAAGTGAACTTAGAAAGAAAGGGTTAAACCGTATTGGAAATTTATTGGTGCCTAATAATAATTATTGCAAATTTGAAGATTGGGTGATCCCTATTTTAGATAAAATGCTGGAAGAACAAAAGTCAAAGGTAATACTCATATTTTTAAATATGCTTATTCATTCATTTTTTTTTTTTTTATACATACAATATAAAAATAGTTAACATAATAAAAAAATACTATAGTTATTAATGTTAATATTTTTATTATTGTTTTTATTACAATTTTAGGGTAAGATTTGGACACCATCAAGCATGATCAAAAGACTCGGGGAAGAGATCAATGACGAGTCAAGTATATATTATTGGTGTGCTAAAAACGATATTCCAGTATATTGTCCAGCAATTACTGATGGATCTCTTGGTGACATGATTTACTTCCACTCGTATAAAAATCCTGGATTAATTGTTGATATTGCTGCCGATATTAGAAGTATTAATAATGAAGCTGTATTTGCTAAAAAAACAGGTATGATCATCTTAGGGGGAGGAGTAATTAAACATCATATTTGTAACGCCAATCTTATGAGAAATGGTGCAGATTATTCAGTATATATTAATACAGCTCAAGAATTTGATGGAAGTGATGCTGGTGCTCGTCCTGATGAAGCGGTTTCTTGGGGTAAAATAAGGGCTCAAAGTAAAATGGTCAAGGTTTATGCAGAAGCTTCGTTAGTATTTCCTTTAATTGTAGCTTCCACATTTGCAAAACACTATCATCAAGACAATAGTTCATCATCATCATCATCGACAACAGCACCATCACCATCAGCGTAGATTAAAATGATTGTAACTATTAAAATTATGTATTCTAGATTATTATATAAATATGTGTATAGATAGATATAACCTTGATTTTTTTCTTTAAAAAATAAATACATAATCATTTTCATTTATAGATAGATATTTGAAATGATTAATAAAATATGTTATAAGCATCTTTTTATATGTAATTATCATTCGTTTTTTATATATTTTAATGAAATAATTTCATAATATTCAGGAGTACATACGACGCTGTGTATTGCAATAATAAAACAAGTGATGCGCTTTGAAAAAAAAAAAAAAAAAAAAAAAAAAAAAAAAAAAAAAAAAAGGATTATTTTTAGAGCGTTCATTTAATTCCTGCGATCTTTTTTTTAAAAAAAATTTTTTTTTAATATATTGAATGATATCTTATAAATAGTTATAGTTATAAAATTCTATTCTTAACATGTGTAGATTTACTGAGTATATATCCACGTTTTTGGTAAAATATATATATATAAACGAAAAAAGATAGTGTAACCATATTGTATAATCAGTATTTTTTATTGTTATCCTTTTTATATTTATTTTCAATATATTTTCTTAATAATATACAGTTGTATAAGTATGAGTATATATATGTATTATTTATATTTATATAATACATAAATATTTATTAATTGAAAACATCATATGTTTATGAACCAAGTCAGGGTTATATTTAATTTTTAAAACCCGGCGAGGTTTTTTTTTTTAACTCTGATCAAATTTTTAAAGTTGGCTTTTTTTTAATTGTTTTATCTATTCCTTTTTCTCTCTCTCTCTCTTTTTTTTTTTTTTTTTTTTTTTTTTTTTTTTTTTTTTTTTTTTCAACCATTATATAACAATATTGCAAACTTGAAAGCCGTCTTTTTCTTCATTTTAATTTTGAAGAAAAGAAGGATCATTTTCTTGTTTATCAATTGTTGTTGAAGTTGCTCCTTTTTTGTATATATATACATATATATATATATATATACTATATATATATATATTGTTATCCTTTTTATTTATAGTATTGTAAAATAGTCATAACTTATTTCGCGTCAATGACCACAACTTCATATTTACCATCCTCGGAAAAGTTATACCATAACAATTTATATACAGCAAATGATATCCCAGCTAATACATTTACTTTAACTGATTCAGTTACTTTAAATCAATTAAAAGTGCTCTCACAATGGATCAACTTTAAAATTGAACACCAAGTTATTGATATTACTAAAGATAACATCAATTTTTTTATTAATAATGAATATATAATTGAATTAGTTAATAAGATATGTCCTGGATTAATATCATTGGATAATAGTGATATTGAAAACAACAAGAACAATGATAAATTCACTACCACACAAAATGATCACCTGTCTCACGTTGCACAAATCTTCAACGTTCTTTCAGAACGAGACGATGGTCATATTATCCATTCAACTTTGGTTAACAAACTTGAACAAGCTATAGTTGATAATAATGTGGAATTAATATTTGAATTTATTTCTTGGATTGCTCTTAAATTATCTTTGAATAACATTCTTTTAGATGACAACATTAAATCTTATGCATTTCAGGTACATATTTTTGATAATACTAGTTTGGTGACAGGGATAAGAAATAGAATAAAGGAAAAAAAAATATAAGAAAAAAAACTGAGGAGTTTATAGATGAGGCGAAGGGATGGTAGGAAAGGGGTGTGCAATTGCTTATATATGTATTTATATATTATCTATCAAAAAAAAAAAAAGAAAAAAAAGAATAGAAATGGGAGTGGAAGGGATGTATTGAAGGAGATAACATACAATATATTAATCAAGTTATTAATTCATCTCTACTATTATTATTATTATTATTATTATTATTATATATTTATATATAGTTGAATGATGATTTTACTGGATATACAACTCAATCAACAATACCAAAATTCCAATTACATGATCTATCATTTCATCATATTTTCTTAGATATTCGAAGATATTTATTGATATGGGTTAACTGGCAACTCAAGATTTGCACTGATGATATCGGTGACAACTTTGTTCCTATTTTGGATTTTGGAAATTCTTGGAAAAATGGCTTGGCATTTGCTTTATTGATTTATTGTTTTAATAAAAACTCGCTTTCGGATGATTTGCAAACATGGATTCAACAAACCATTCAAAATACACAGCTAAACGAAAGATGGATTTCCAATAGTGATAATAAGGATACTAGAACTATATTATCAACTGTATTTAATATTTCAAATAAATGTATGAATATTCCAATTTATTTACAACCTGAAGACCTATTGGATGAATCACCTCCTAATGAATGGTGCATTATATTATATGTATATGAGTTTTATCAACATTTTTTGAAAAAATTAGCTAAAACTACAGTCCCAGAATTAGATGTACAGAAAAATTTGGCTTCAGTAGTAGAAAATATATCTCGTAATGTAAATAATAATCATACCATTATACCACCTCATCCATTGGACCATCCTAGTAAAGAATCTGTTAACCTGTATATTCAAAGGGTCTCTGAAGCACGTTCTTTATGGGAAGAACCAAAATTGGAAGATATTAAATTGAAATCAACATTAGATGCTAACTCGCAAACCAGTACTATGAATGATGATTATGAAAATTTTAAGCTTGGAATAGATTTTGTCAAGATCAGCGATGCTATACAATATGAACTTCAAATTATAAAAGATATGATGAACCATTCTGCTGCTCAAATGAATAATGATATCATTCAACAGCTTGTAAAAAAAATCGGTGTTGTAAAATCTTCTATATATGGCTTGAAGGAAGAATTTAGTACATTGTTGGTCATGCAAGAATACAACAACCATTTTCTGCAAGTAAAAAATCAATACGAACTGGTTGATGATTGGATTAATCAAGTAAATGTATGGGTGACTGAAGCTGAAACCATTAAAGATAATATATTTCGTTGGATCAGTTTAATTAAACAACGTAATTCAACAACCGATAAATTTGATATCAATGCTTTAGAAATAATGGATATATCAATTTTTAATGATTTGAATATTATGGAAATTCATACAGAACATGAGCAGCTTAAAAAGGAGATTAAACAATATGATAATAACAATATAAAACATTTTTATGACCATGTTAATAAACAAACAAATACACAACAAAACAATTCGAGCCCAGCTGATACAATAGCATCATTTGTTGTATCAAATACTCTAAATATATTAAATGAATTATTTCAGCTAGTTGATGAACGTAGTTTTTGGATTGACTGTTTGGTTGATCGACTAAAATGGGAACATGTTTTCGACAAGTCAGTAAAATGGATTGCTTCAATGGACTCTCATCTTGATTATTTTTTTCGCCATCAAGCACTATGGTGTCAACAAGATAATGATTTTGATATGCTGGATACCAGTGACGATAGGGAAATTCTCTTATCATCCACTTATGAAAATAAAGAAAATGCAGAAAAAATCATCACAACACTAGTTGAACTGGAACAATCTATATCCAATTTTGACCACAGTTCTTTTACAGAAGTATTAAATGCTTATCAGGAAATGGAAGCACATATCATTGATAATAAAAATAACAATCATTTACCTCAATATTTGGAACAGCGACAAAGTGGTTTTGAATCAGCATTTGATGATTTGATGAAACGATGCACTCTTTCTCGTAAAGTAGTTGAACAGCGATTAATAATGATGGATGTGGCCACTCAATTTAAAAATATTAAATACACTGGGGAATCATTAAGACGACGATTACTTGTTGCGAATGATGGATTGGACGATACTATTATGGGCACTACTTTTTCTGATAATAGTAATAAATCGGTTACTAGCAGAAATAGTGACAACAAAACGCGTAATAATAGCGATGGTGATGGTGATGATGGTGATGATGATAAAAAAAATGGAAATGGTAGTAGCAGCTCTATAGAAACTTGTGTACAATCATTCAAGGCATCATCTGCCGATTTTATTACCAATGTAAAATCTCGTATACCCTTCCCAGATGTACCAGAAATGGCAACAGCTATGGGTTCTACTGATGCTCAAGATGTTACTACAACAAATGATGCAATTCGAAGTACAATTCATACTTGTGGTATGACACTTGCTCTACTTGCTGATGGTCTTGAACAACTTTTAATGGAACGACAACACATTCAGTCACTGCAACAACGAACTAGATATGCTTGTGAACAACTATCACGTTTTACTGTTTGGATGGAAGATAGAAAGCAACTACTTATTAAATCGGATTTTGACCTTTATAAATATATTGGTAATGATGAAAATGATGGGGATTTTACTCTTTATGCAGTGGAAGATAAAAACGAAGAGATACTTAGCCTTGAAAAGGAGCGTGACAACATTGCTTCTCGTTTACAACAAATAGAACAAGAAGATTTAGATAAATTATTGGAAAGTGTTAGTAATCTGGAATTGGAAATAGATAAAGCTAATGCTGTATCAGTAGATCGCCATTCAATAGTAAATACACTTGAAAGATTAGAAACTACCAAATTAGAATTGAACAGTATGTTACTAGAACGGTCAAATAAATTAGAATCTCTAAAAAAATATTTAGCTTGGAAATCGCACTGGATCAAGACACATCAATGGGTATCAGCTACAGCTCGTAAATTATGGGACTTTTGTATGAAAAAGGCTATGTTTGATTTACAAGTCGAAGATATTAATAAACCTGTTAATGACCATGAACGGGAAATGACGGTTACTCTTAATTCATATCAAGACCGCATCAATGATGCTAGTGATAAACAAATAAAAAATCTTAGCGACCTGTATGAAATCATGGTGGATGAAATGAATAAGTGGGAGCTGGGACCAAACGGTGACTCTGTTAATCAATTGCTGAAAGATCAAATTGTTATAGATTTTACTAGCAAACAATCTATTGTTATTCAAAAATACCGTAGTTTAATGATGCTTTTACAGTATGCTTCAAAATTAATCAACCAGCGTTCAGCTATAATACTTGTACTTCAACAAATTCATGAAGCTAATCGTGAAGGTGAAAGGATACGCGATAATATAATAAAAGCAACTCGACGTATTTCAGAATGTGACGTTGAACACGTAAATAATACTAATAATAACAATAATAATAATAATACGCAGCAACAACAACAGCCTAATTTACATCAACGTGCAGAACAATTTAAAATACACATAAATGAAATATGGAATAAGAATGTGGTATCAATTATATATCCAGTGTATAGCCCAAAATGCAACGATCCAAGTTTTTGCTCACTATTTTTATCTACACAAATTCAACAAAAACAACAAACTGAAATCAAAACGTTATTGAAAAATAAAATGGATCAGCTGAAGAAGCTGGATTCTACATTCACAGAATTATTAGAAACATATGATCGAATATCAAAAAGGAAAGAATTAGTAATGGAATATAGTATGAATGCTTTGGAATTGGATCAATGGATACAAACACAAATAATTAGCCTTAAAAAAAGACATATAGATGTATCGCTCGAAACGATTGATATTTTAAACGAAAGATCATGGAATGATTTGGATCAGCAACATAAACAATTTATTGCAATGATAAATGCTTTTGAAATAGATAAATTACAGCCTCTACATTCTAAGATAACATCTTTAGTAAATGAAGAGTTATCAGTAAATCAGCAGAAACAACAGAATACTTCACATAGCTATCAAAGTAAACAAAGAAAATCCATGGATATAGCATTAACTGCAACTCAACATCTTGGTAATGCAATAAATAATTTTTCTACATTAAAACAAGAAATCAAAGATGAAGATATATCATTAAATGCTGTTGCTAAAAGGATTGAATGGGCTGAAGCTCTTCAAAATGCCCTTTCAAAATTGGAAGTTATGCAAGATAGGCTTATTGCTTGGTCTAAACATAAAGACGAATGGGTGGAATATGATATTGATTCAACTGGTGATTACAATAATCATGTAATTGAAGAAAACATGCTGAAAAACCTTGTCGATGAATTGGAAAGCATTATAAATGACAAAGATGATTTTATTACATCTGTATTACCAAATGTATATGAACTTTATGACACATTTATTGAATGCTTTTCTAACCTCCCGAGACCAATGGCTACACCTGACCATATTGAAGTTAAAATGAATTCACTAACTAGATCAAAAAATAGATTTCAAGAATCTTTAAGCTCCAAAACAAAGGAATTAGACATTCTTCAAGAATGTAGGCGATGGGATTCAAAGTGGAAGCTATTGTGGGATGACATGAACAATAATACAAATTATATGGGGTTGTTTGCTACCAATCGTGCAAGATGGAATGATGATTCACCTAATGATGATGGGTTTTACAGCCAGTTGATCAAGGATGCAGAAGAATTACAACAACGTTGCTATGCTCAAAAGAAAGTGGATGAGCTTAAGGACCAGTTGGACCGTGTGACAGAAGATATATTGATGAACAATATGAGTGATACTATTTCTAAAAAAATGTCAACAAAGTTTACTAGATTGGATGCTTTATCAAACTTTACCTCTAACCTAAGTTCATTTTTAGATATGGTAATTAACCAACATGGTCTTGTACGTGATTTATGTTTACAATTAAAGCAGCTTGAAAGTGATTTGATTACAACTGTACAATTATATAATACTAATCATATAGAAGAAGATAAAGATAAAAGCAACAGTAAATTATCTATCATTCAGCAGTACAAACAGTTCAATAAAAATATACATCAACTCCAAATTAGTATTAACGGAATAATTTACCCTGTTCGGCCAACAGCTACGAATCATATTTTTTATTATAAAAGTAGAGATGAAATTAAAAATTCTGACAATAATGGTCCAAATGTAGATATTTTAGCTAATAATTTGATCAAAGAAACGCTAAACAATGGCATCACTAGGTTAAATCACTCTTTATCTGAACTTGGGCAGCTACTGGCACATGAAAAAAAGGTATTACAAGACGAATCTTATCAAGAATATTCTTTACAGCTTTCGTCGGTAGCAGAATGGATTAGTACTCAAATGACAAAACTAAATGACATTAAAGCCATTTTAGAAAATGTAGCCTCTCAATTAGTAAGTATTTTTATTTTCTTTATTTTCTTTATTATTATTATTAATAGTATCATTATTATCCTTATTTAATAACACTATATATGCATAATACTCATCTTTTTTTTTTTTTATTAAGGCCAATGAAGAAGATGTTACTGAAGATGTATCAACTGAAAAATGTTATGCAACACTGAGTGGTACTTCTACTACTATAAATGATATTCAACATTTGTTACAATCTAATCAGCATCTCATTT
Organism: Cunninghamella echinulata; assembly: GCA_025201675.1. Lineage (NCBI taxonomy): Eukaryota > Fungi > Mucoromycota > Mucoromycetes > Mucorales > Cunninghamellaceae > Cunninghamella > Cunninghamella echinulata. The sequence goes on from MU611997.1 coordinate 39,862, forward strand.
CTGAATTGAATTTATCTCATTGTAATTGGATGGATTTATTTGACGACAGTATTCATTTGATAGAACCATCACCTTCTTTTGATTCTCAAGCAACACAAAATACTTATAAAGAAATTTTAACAGAATGGGATGAATTACACAAAACTACTGAAAGATTAAAAGATCAGATACAAAATTTATATATGCCTACTCTTTTAGATCGTGGATTACTTCAACTGGGTAATAATATAAAATCATTGGAATTTGATATGAATAGCCAACACTATTCACTTATATCTGATGATCATCTAAACAAATGGTCTGAACAGCTAAATTATGCTCAAAAAGAATACGCCTTCTTAAATAATAAATTTTACGTCAACACAGAAACAGCAACAAACTCAATAATTATGATTGAAAAAGATATCGAGCGGGTGAATTCTATGTATAGAGTTTTAGATAAAAACAGTAAGGGCTGGCAGAAAACTCAAAGGCAACAACAGGAAGCTGAACATTTTTTTATTCGGGTAACTGATGTGATTAAAGACTCAACGTTGTTATGTGAAGATATTTCCAAAGCAAATTTCTCTGATGGGGGTGACTATATGAGATTACACCAAATTCAATGGTCAAATCAACATAAGATTGTGAAGGAAAAGCTTCAGGAGCTGGAAACAACATACCATGACATACTTTCATCATTACTTATTTCACCATCTACCAATATCACATTAAATACATTTGATGAATTTATATTAAATCATCAAAAAGAGCTTAAATCACAAATTAATAAATCCTGGCACAGCCTTCAACAACATACCGCACTTATTGTCAGAAATTTTAGTATCTTTAATAAATGGGCCAAATTATATACTGAATTAAAGGATTCAAGGCAAGTACTACTTGGGTGTAAAACAACACTGGAAACTATGACGCTTCACAAATCCAAAATTTTAAACAATAAAGATTATTTACAATCCAATCAGTCAGCCATTATTGATAATGTGGATAGACAATTAAATACTGTACTTCCTTGGCTTAAAAATTTAAATGAAAACATCGATCCTATCTTAATCAATAATCAAAGTCAGTATGAGGCTTTTATAGTTTACTATGAGAATTCTATGGACCTTGGAAATCGCGTACAAACATTATTACATGACTATTATAAAACAAAAGAGTGTAGTATTTTGTATAAACGATACCAAGATACCATTGATCAACGAACCCAACAATTTGTCAAGCATTTGTTTACTTTGAAAAAATACAACAAACTTTATCAAAATGCATATAATGACTGGCAGCAACTAAATGAACAGCAATTCAATTCTGACATTACTAATAACATACGTAGCATATTAAACTCGCACCAAGCTGATATAGAACATGCTCAAGATTTTATAATGGAGTTTAAGGACGATTTAGCTGACTCAGGTGAAATTGGTAAATTGTGCGATTCATTGATTAGCAAGTATAACCAACCTTATGAATTATTAATGAATGAAAAAAGCGAGTTAATTAAAACTATGGAAGACTTGGATTCTCTTATCAATTGGCAGTTAAAATGGCAACAATTTATTACAATAGTTGATATACATATAAGTAATAATACTAAATTATTGAAAGATATTGATCAGCTATATTATCAACTTTTTAATATGCAAGATATAAATGGCACCGCAATTCAAAATGGTATACAACAATACAAAATTTTAGAAATAACAATATCAACCTTCGTCACCTTTGAAAACTATCATAAACAGCATAAATATAATTTTAGTTTTATTGATCATTCACAATATGAAGGGGAATATAAACTTTGGTTGGAATTGATAAGCAACAATGATGAACAAATCAACAAAAAATGGGATGATTGTACTGATATATATAATAATATTCAACATAAACTTAATAAAAGCAGAGAGCAACAACAACATATAGCTATATTAGATGGTGTTGTTCGTCAATTAAACGATATGAAGATACGTGTGGATTCATTACGATTATCTGGTCAAAATATTACTGTAGAACATCAAGAATTAAAGGATATCAATGATGAATATAAACAAATCATAGATACCAGTTTAGAAAATCTTTTAAAGAATTATCAGTATCATGATGTTCAATCCATTCAACAACGTCACTTAGAACTGAGCCAATTAAAGGATACAATCAATAGCGCCATTATTGAAAAGCAAAAGAAAGCTAAAAAACAAGAAAATGCAGTACAACTGATGGACTATATTAAAAAGCTAGAAAATATAACAGACTCAGTTGATATAGCAATCGAGGATGCAGCACCCTATCACGCTAGAATGGAAAATGGAGTATTTGTTAAATCTGATTTACAAGAATTATTGAAAAAATTCATTAAAGATTATAAGCAACATGCACAATCAATCGACAAAGTATATAAAATTATTGAAGAAAAGGTTAAAACGAAGATTGAAACATCTGAAATTGTTGACGATTTATTAATATCGTGGAAACAACGTTGGAAAAATTCAAAAGCTTCAGCTGGTATCAGAGAACGTGAATTACAATCATGTATTGGGCAACTTCAACACGATTTTTTTACTAAATTGGCATTAGTTAATAAAAATAAAAAAGTTGAAAAACAAAATTTACAACAGCAACCACTATACAGTTCTTCATCTACAACGACTACTTTATACTCTTATGAGAATGATAATCAAAATGAATTGGATGTACAGCTGAAACGCATTGTTAAAGATCAGGCTTCTAGACTTAAAGTTCGCACAGTACCTGGGCAAGTTGGTAAATATTGGTTTGGAAATTCAAATCGACGCCTTGTTTATTGTCGAATCCTACAAAGTAAAATGGTGATGGTACGTGTAGGTGGAGGCTGGGTTGAATTATCTAAATTTCTCTTAGGTAATATATAATGTATATATTTATTTTTGTTTTTGTTTTATTATTTACAATGTAAAAACTAAACATCTTTTTTCTTTTTTGTTGTTGTGTAGAACACGGTTGCAAAGAAGGTATAAAAGTATCAGATTCAGAAGCTAATAGAAATTCAAGATTTACTGAAACATATATTACAGTGGAACGGTGCCTATCACCATCGGGTCGTATTACTATTCGTGGAGGAGGTGCTGTTGATACAACTAATAATGAAAATGGTCTTAATCCTACACCTTCTAGAACATCAAGTAAAACATCAATAAGCAGTCGATGCAAATCACCTGTAGCCGGATTTATGGATGGAGATAGGTTTATTCGTATTGATGAATCAGGAAACCATCTTGCTATTAAAATGGTTCGAGCCGATGAAGATTCATTTGTACCATATCATCCACACAGTAAAACACTCTATCAATGGTGAAAAAAAAAAAAAAAACAATGTATATATTCATAATTTAATTATAACAACATTAATATAATGCAACTTATTATATCCTTTTATTTAATCATATTAA
>MU611998.1:0-17228 GCA_025201675.1 Cunninghamella echinulata
AAAAGTACATGTAGAAAAATTTACATATATTCGAAACATTTTACTAATGTCTTTGGAATATAAAATATTTTTTTATTTGTTTTAAAAAAGATATATGTACATCTTGAATCATAGTACATATGTAAGATGTTACGATTCTACACGTATCTTTTTGAATTATATGGATATCAAGATCATGGTTTTGCCAAATTTTTTATTTAATAATGTATAAAAGCATTTGTCAACGAAAAAGGAAAAAAGTTTAAAAATCTTTCTTTTTTCTTTCGCTCACACATATACAAGTATATATACATAGATACACGCCCTTAAAAATTAATATGTTATAAAAAAAAGCTTTTTTTTATCCCTATTGTTTCCACCTACTATACAAGGAAATAATACCAAGACGTGTGGTTCCGTTTAAGATCACAAACCACCTCCTTAAATAAGTAAAACTGTGGCGCTATTTTAAAAAATAAAATAATGTTCATTCATTCTTTATTATTACCATGTTAAATAATGATTTCTTTTTTTCTTTACCTATATATATACATACATACATACATACATACATATATATATATATTCTCCTTAAACAATAGGATAATAGGATATATGTATCTATCTATCTATCTAATTACTTATCTGGGTTTCTAAATTTCATATGAATATAGTAAGGCTTTTTACTATATATGTAAGATAGGTTTCTCTTTTTCTTTTTTCAATAAATATATATATTCAGTTTATAAAATAAATTACCAAACTAAGGTTATTTATCCATGTACGTTTGCAATAAAAAAAAAAAAAACTATTAAAAATTTCATCGATAATATATAATATATTGTGTATATTCATTATAAGATCAGACAGTGAAAGTATGTGTTTCTAAAATAATCAATATGTTCTATATTCATTTATTCTTTCTATATCACATGTAAAACATTAATAAATGAAGTACATATATTATTTTATATTATTCAATCCTGAGAATTTATCTTGGCTTACCCAAAAAATTGTATTTTTTTTTATAATTCCGTCAAATGCTAATTTATTCTAATTAAAGCCGAATGATTCTAAATATTAAGGTTTTTTTAAAAAAGTAATATAACTTTAACTTTTTTTTTTTTTTTTCATTATTTTCATTTTTATATGTCGTTTAAATGAATATTCTTTCTCTTTATTATCTTTTGGACGATCAAGTAAAAAAATCAACTCTGCATTTATTTTTTAATTATAATAAATGTGTTACAAAATAAAAAAAAAGCTTATTGTTGCATGATGATATAATGTATATAGTTTTTTTTTTTAAAAAAATAAATAAATGGTTGTAAATGATTTGATGAATCATGATGGTAAGAAATATATTTATTTTTGTTGAAAAGGTGCTTTAGTATAATAGTTACCTATTTCTTGGCACAAGTGGTATAATAAATGACTTTAAAACAAATAATAAAAATCAATCGTAATCAATGATTATATAAGATTATCTTTATTGTTTTCTTATTAATATTAAAAAAAGACCGATTAGTTTCTATTTATGTCCTTTTCTTGCTTGTCTTATCATTCTATAACTAACCTTGTGAATTGCCACTCTTCTCTTTGTCAACAGTTATCATAAAGTATATAAATATATACAAAGTCACCTCCCTTTTTTTTTGAATCAATACCATTAGGTAGATAGTACTCCTCTAAATTAATCAAGTATTGTTTCTAATTAAGATAAAAACTATATAAAAAAATAAATAGATGGTACGTGTAGATCAACTTGTATTATTCATTACGTATAAATAATTTCTTTTTCTCTTTCTCTTATCATTTTACTTTTTTTTTTTTTAGTATATATAATGCGTGTATTACTAGTACAATGTTAACAAGAATTTGATTATGTTGTAAAGTTGGCGTTTATTATCTTTTTAACTTTTTTTATTTGATAAGCTATCATAGTAATCAATTGTTATTCGATAAATTTTATACACAACTAAAGAGGTAAAGCAATTGTATCTTTCTTATTTTATCTCAAATATATAATCTTTTAATATTATTAGCAGTATGTGTATATCCATAGGTTATCCAAAATAAAACGTATCTTTAGTTTTTTAAGAATGGTTTATATATTATAGCCTTTATATAGTGTGTGTAATTGTTGTTTAAAAAATAGTGTGCATTATAAATCATGTATATATTGATTATCCTTTTACAAAAAAGTTGTAAAATAATAATATATATATATATATATATATATATATATATATATATATATATATATATATATATCTAATGCTACTGGTACTATTATAATTCGTAAACAGTTTTGCTTCTCTATTTCTTTAAATTTTCATCAGTAAGGTAATTAATACTGGATATAATAAATATTTTATTGCATTCATGTAATCACATATATGTATAATAAAGTATATTTATCGTTGATTTAATTTATATGGTGAAAATAGTAAATAAAAGAAAAACTAGCAATAATAATACTAATATATATAGTAGAAAAAAAAAAGAAGAGAAAATAAAACACGCCAAAGAAAAAAAAAATTATTAGTTAATAGGCTTTAAAAAAAATAAACCCCGTCATTTTTTTTTAATTTTTTAAATTGGCCAATTTCAGCTATTTTTTTTTTTTTTTTCTTACCTTTTCTTTTCTTTTAAATACAGTTTTTTCTTCCCCATTCATCTTCTTTCAGTTTACATTTATTTATAAATCCCATTCCTTTCCTTTTTATTTTGTTCCTTTCTTATTTTATATTTGACCTCTCTATACGTTATACATTTACATATTTTTTAATACTATTTTCAACTAGAAACAATGAATAGAGGTAGTTTATTTTTCTTCTTTCTTTTCTCAAGTATAAAAAGTATTATAGCAACAACAACCACTACTACAACAGCCACAGCTGCAGATATATCATGGATTCATTGGATTTTTTCACAAGTTGGTAATATTGTTTCCACCATGATAGCTATTAGTCAATTGCCCATGCTGCCTTTCATATGGCTAACCCAATGGTTATGGCAGCAGCTAGTAATCACACCTTATCATATGGCTATTGATACAACAACTATCTTATATCCCATTTTTATTTACTGTGCAGCTGCTTGTTTTTGTGGTGTACTTATTGGAGGATGTAGTGGATTTGCTGCTGAGGCTATTATTACCATGTTTATTAATGCTACTTGGGGTAAAGAAGTAGCCAATCAAAATAAGAAAAAGAAATTAATACCATCTTCACGTGAAAATGATTTTCAAAAAGAAAAAGATAGTGAAGAAGATTATCATCAGCGTGTGTGGCATCGTCCTTCTATACAATCGCCAACTTCATCTTTATATCGATTATCTATGTCATCAGATGCTTCCTTTTCTTTTGATACGTCCGGTCCTTCTTCATTTTATGATAATAAGCCTGACCATTGGCATGGAGATGAAGATCCAGAAGAAATAGCTTCCTTTTTAAGACAAAGACGAAAGTTGCAACAACAACAACAATCATAAATTATTATATTATTTTATCATACATATCATTTAAGTTTCATCTAGTTTTTATTTTATTTTTATTCATACTATACCTATTTTATTTTTAATTTTTAATTTATTGATATATATATATGTATTATTTTTATTTAGACATTATTGTGATAATAAAATAGATTATTATTATTATTATTATTATTATTATTATATACATTAAAATCAATGAATATATATATATATATATATATATATAGAGAGCGAGAGCGAGAGCGAGCGATCGAGAGGAGTATTATAAAAATAAAAATGAAAAATAAAAAGAATAATGTTGATAATATTGATAAATCAAAGCTACTAAACAGGCTAATATTAAAAGTCGAAAGAATCTCCATAAATAATCAGATAAATCATCATAGTGATGTTTTATTGTCTTCATTAATGAATTCTGCTCTTCTGTTTTTATATTGTTACTATCCATGCCGTCACGGTTATCAATATCATTGTTATTATTATTATTATGCAAAGTGGATAATAAAGCTGCGTTATCTATTGGTGTATGGGGATCATTTTCTTTTTCTTCGTCTTCTTTATTGATTATTTCATTTATATCCATATCCGTTTCTTTATAAGAATGATACAAATCTGGCGTTGCGGTTCTACTTGTTCTTAGTTCTTCCCCTTGAATAAAATGTTTTTCAGCCGTTCTTTCTATAACGTCTTGACTTGTTAACTGTTCAGCAATGACTTCTGCTACTAGAGGTAAATCTGTAGCATTTATTAAAGCATCAATAACTTCTTCAATAACACCTTTTCTATCTTCTTCTAATTCTGCTTCTTGAATAGCCTCATAAGCTAAATCTATAAATTGATCTTTACTTTGGGATGATTTTTTTTTCCTTCTACGCGATAACATATATAAATAATAGAAAAATAAACTGAACTAAGAGCAAAAGAGAAAAAAATTTTAAAAAAAAAATTTCCGACCAACCCCTTATTTTCTATATGCGCGGGTGAAATTAAAAGTCCGCCATGTCGCCTCTTCACTCTTTTTAATTTTACTGTTTTATCAATTTAAAGCTGTTCTGTTTTAAATCAGGTACAACTAGTTTTTTTTTTTAAGGATCGATTGCTTTATTAAAATAGATTATTTGCTATTATTATCATAACTTTATTTTATTTTTTATATATAAAAAAAAGAATTTCTTTATTTTAAATTCTTTCCTTTTTCTTTTACTTTTTTTTTTTTTCACTATAATAAAAATAAAAAATGAACAAATTTTTATTTTTATCAATAACTATTCTATTAAATTCTTCTTTATTAAATGCCCAGAAAAAGAATAATGCCAATTCAACTGCTGATGGAAAAAAATGTCTTGTCTTCGATGATCAATTTGATACCTTTAATTTAAAAAATTGGAAACATGATATTACTATGAGTGGTGGTGGTAATTGGGAATTCCAATGGTAAAATAATATACAATACAATAAAATGACAATATAAAATGATTCGTTTATTTACACATTTTTTTTTAAAAAATAGGTACACTAATAATAGAACAAATAGTTTTGTTGAAAATGGTGTTCTTTATCTTAAACCGACATTTACTGCTGATTTTATGGGTGAAGATGCTATGAAAAATGGTGGAGAATTAAATTTATGGAATGGTGAACCAGGAACTACTTGTACAGGTATTTAGTATAAATATATATATATAGTAATACATTTTATTGGATATTAATAATCATTATTATTTTCTTTAAAAAAATCTAAATTAAAATTAAATAGACAACTCTAATTATGGTAAGTCTAGAAATTTCTTCTTTTTTTTTTTTTTTTTTAAAAAAAAAAGATAGCTTATTTTATATTAACACATACCTCCATTCATTTTTTAATAAGGTTGCGAACGTACTTCTGGTCAAGCTTCTGGTGGAAATTATATTAATCCAATTCAATCTGCTAGAATTAAAACATTAGATTCTGTAGCTATTCGCTATGGTAGAGTTGAAGTAAGAGCAAAGTTGCCTAGAGGGGATTGGTTGTGGCCAGCTATTTGGATGATGCCTAAATATTCATCTTATGGTACTTGGCCTGCTAGTGGTGAAATTGATATTGTAAATAAAAATAATATGATGATGATGATATTTCTATTTATTTTTTTTAAAAAAATAAAATAAAAAGAGTATTATTCTAATTTATTTTTTTAAAAAAACAATGAAATAAAAATAGATGGAATCAAGAGGAAATGTAGATGATTATCCTTATGGTAATGTATCAACAGTTAGTACAACTCTACATTGGGGACCAAATTATTTTTTAAATAGATACAATTTAACCCATGCTTCTGTCAAATCTAAAAAAGGCACTTTTGCTGATGATTTTCATACTTATGGTAAATTAAAATAATAATAATAATAAAAATAATTATTTTACTAGTATTTATATTTATATTTTATTTATTATATATATATATATATAGCCCTTGAATGGAACGAAAAAGGGCTCACTACTACAGTAGACAATACCACCATTTTATCTGTTCCATTTGATCAATCGTTTTGGCAAAAAGGAAAATATACTAATAGTACTACCAATCCTTGGGCTGCTGGTACTCCAGCTGCTCCCTTTGACCAAGAATTCTATTTAATTATTAATTTGGCTGTTGGTGGTTTGAATAATTATTGGCCCGATCACCCTATTAAACCTTGGACCCTTAAAGATGAACATCCAGCTAATAAGTTTTGGGACGCCAAAGATAAATGGTTGCCTACTTGGGGAAAAGGAAATGATCGTGCATTAGCTATAGATTATGTTAAAATGTGGTCTTATGACTGTTAGATTTATTTATTTATATTATTTAAAGAATGTAATTTGAAAGCGTGTTTTTTTTATTTTTTATATTTAATTTCAATAAAAACCAATTTAATTTAATTATTATATATAATCCTATGAAAATAAAATAAAATAAATATAACAATGATAATTTGTTAAGAGATGCTGTTCATATTAAACTATATATGTATTTATATATATTAAAAAAATATAAAATAAATAAAGAAATCAAATAATAAAAAGAAAATATACATAATAAAAAATTCAGAAGTAAAAAAAATAATAATAATACTAATAATGATAATCAAATTATAAAATCATTTGAATCAATTGAATGATTTGCATATAAATATTATACATATAAATATTTATACGGTAGATTTAACAACTTCAGGAATTGGAACTAATTTACCAGTTTTAAAATAATCTTCTAAATATAATTTCAATCCAGTAATATGGCTAACATTGTCTTTTGTTGGATGAACAGGCGCTGATGGAAGAATTTGATGATAAAGTAACTCCAATACTTTAGGAAATTGGCGAGGATAAGTACGTAACATATGATTACCGGCAATTTCCAAAAAACTATGTATTAATAAAGGTGTAATTTCACGTTGAGCCATATTCATAATTCGAGCACACCACGTCCAACCCAAACTGATAGGAAAAGGGTTTGCTGAATATCCATTACCGGGTGAAAATATAATCATGGCCGCAAAAAACATAACATAGCATCGTTGTTTAGGTACATATTGTAAAAAGTTTTGAAATTCTTTTTTTTCTTCGTCGTATTGATAATGTAATAATTTTTTAATTTCTTCTTGGCTTAAAGTCTAAAAAAATTTTAGTAGTAATAATAGTAATAATAAAATAAAATGATATTTAGTTAGCCATAATAACTCAGTATATATTTCTTTTATATTATTATATATTTATATACTTACAACATCATCATCAAAGTAGTTTGGAACCAAATAAGGACAGCGCTTTAAAAGACGACCAAATAAATAATCTTTGAATTCAGGAATACTACCAGATAATAATACACCCAGTCTTCCCAAAAAATATGCAGCAAAAGGTGAACCATCTACTTCTTGTCTTACTTGTAACTAAAGTATATTAAAATTAAAATCAAATCATGAGCAATCTATTTTTCTTCAAATATATAAACTTAAAAAAAATACTAATTAGTTTACCAATAAAGCTTTTGCCAAATGATTTAACAAAACATGGAATGCGTCATTGGATTGATTTTTTATTGTTAACAAATGATTGTAGAGTACTTTATACTATTAAAAAAGAAAGCAAAAAATTAGTTGATATATAAATATATTCATATTTGTATACTTGTATGTAGTTGTATAATATAAAAATGATCCATTCATAATACCTTTTCAATAATAACTTGTTCTTTAAATTGGATTTGAATAATAGTTCTCTTAATGACTCGACGAGCTTCAAAGCACTGTTTTCGGAATGCATCTTCTTGTAGACGAGGTCTAATGTTTGCTTTATAATTCTAAAAAGAAAAAATAATAAGATTAATAAAAATATAATCAAATTCGTTTAAAATATTCATGACAATAATTTATATATATATATATGCAGATTAATCATACTTCAATAGTGGTCATTATTTTTTTATATTCTTCCAAACCAGCTTTAGATGCCGCACCCTTGTTTGAAGCCTTTTATTAAAAAAGATAAAAAATAAAAATAAATAAATATATAAAGTATTGTTCATGCTATTATTAATATGTTCATTATATTATTAGTATGTCTCTATCTTTATTACCGATTTCTTTGCTTCTAATAATTGTTTCGCTTTTTTTTCTTCTAATGCTTTTTTAGTTTCTTCTAATTGTTTTTTATCGGCTTCATCTTTAGCTTTTTTGATTTTATTCAATTCTTCTTTCTCTTTTTCCTTTTTCAAATCGTAAGCAATGGCTTCTTGAATTAACTATAAAATGCATAAAGTTAAATAAATAAATAATCAAAAAATCCACTTTATTATTTTTATGTTTCGAAATATAATTTATGTATTATGTATTACCTTTTCATGCTGTTTAGTATCCTCTTGAAATAATCGATCCAATTCTTTTTCTTTACTTTGTCTATAAAAATGAAATGCAAATAAAAAAAGTTTATTATATGAATAGATGGTTCTATTCACCTATATTCACACTTTTATATATATCTTTACAAATTCAAGTTTAGCTCCGAAAAGAGTTTTTGTATTTTATCAGTTTGTTCTTTTATATTTTTCTTATGTTCTGCTAGATAGTGTTCACGTTGTTTTAAAATATATTCTTGGTGTTTCATATATCGTTGAAAATAGTCATTGCTATTATTATTTACAGTTGTTATCTATAGAATAATATATAGAATAATGTTATAACAATGTTAATAAGTAAAGCTTTATAAACATTTTATTTTTTTTACTTATGTCGTGTTTCTTTTATTTATTATTATTGTATTGTAATTATTATTACCAGTGAGTTACTCTGTTGAGCATTAATACATTCTTTATAGGTATCCACTATATTGCCAACTGCTCCATTTAGTTCAGAATTTGGTGAAAAAGTAGGTCTTATAGGATATTGATATCTAATGAAGGGTAGAATATAAATATAGTATAGTCTTTAATACACTTCGCCACTTTATATATATATATATATATTATAAAATTATAATAATTACTTGTGTGTTATCGTTATAGTAAATTCTTGTTCTTCGTCATCACTTGATTCTGAATCAGATGGTACTGTATAAACAACTGGATTTGGTATAAAATATTGATCATCTCTAAGTGAAAAAGCCATTGTCTAAGTTTTAAAAGATATATATAAATAAAATATATATAGTGGAAAACAATAACAAATAATAGAAAAAAAATTGAAGCAAGAAAAGCGAAAAAAAAAAAAAAAAAACTGGGTTTAAAATTTTTTAAATGATTTTTTTGATCAAACTTTATTTTTATTTTTTCAGTCTTGGTGAGTTGTTGGTAATAAATGAGATTTATGATGTTTTCTTCTACGTCCCATGATTTTATATGCTACAAAACCAAAAATAATAAAACTTATAAAGGTAAATGAAGTATGTGATTGAGCTTGATTATATCCATATTGCAAGTGCTGTACTAATTTAGCAGTCAGAGATAAAGTTGAAATTCCTTTGATTTTCCCTAATATGACTTCGTTTAATGTATCTAATATCATATGAGGTTCATCAATGGAAAATAATTTTGATTTAATATCCCGGTTAAAATATTGATTATTCTAGATTAAGCGAAAAAAGAAAAAAAACAATATTAAAAACAAGTTCTTTATTAGTTCATCAAATATATATAATACCATATTTATTTTATAACCCATTTAAAATTCTCCTCTTTTTTTATTATGTTTTTATTTACAAGTTTCTCCTAATGATCATCCGGCCTTTTTATTTTTTATATTTTTTTATATTTCTTATTTTATTCCTTGCATATTATATATGTTACCTTTCCATCCAAAATAATAAAGGAAGGTAAATCATTCTTTTGGATATTAAATGCGCTACGAACATAGTCTCCATAAGTATCCATATCCAATTGGGCAAAAAGTGCACGATCTGATTTTGAACGTGATCGACGATCTTGATCCACACGCTTCTTTGCAAGTTTTTTGAATTTATCACGAGCTTCATCACTGCCTCCGTTATTATTAAAAAAGCCAAGTACGACTAATCGCTCGCCTTGTAATAAATCTGGTGCATTCATAGGATTGACTTGTGTAACCAAAGGGTACTTCTCCAATTCAATCCAGTTGGATACAGATTCTATATTTACTTGTTTATTATTATCACTAAGTCGACCTGGGTAAAGTAAATGATGACCATCTTTTACAATCATTGCCAATGGTAAATCTGTCAATGCAAGTCCATATTGTCGTACAAGCTTTTCATCTGTGCTTGAATAAAATGTCACACCATTCATAAATTTTATACCAATGGCATCCAACACTTCCTAAAAATATTATTTTATAAAATTATAGAAATTAAAATAAATAAATTAGAAAACTATTATATATATATATATAATTACCAAGGCAGCATCTGAATGATCTTTATGTAAGTAAACAAAAGCTACGCCATTTGGATCTAAATCTTCATTATATTGAGCTTCATTCACAATTTTAATTACAGGGCTAATGATAATAATTAATATATAATTAATAATATACATATAATTATTCTTTTATATATTATTTTTTATAAATGGATTAAATCAATGGAGTAAATCTTTTTTTTTTAAAAATAATAATGTTAATCAATTAGTTACCCTGTCATTTTCTTTGCATATTCAAGTAAGCTGGGTAAAGACCTACTGCCCGAATACATATTTAGTTGATCGCCATTGATTCTAATTAAATTAAATAAATGAATAAATATAAATATATATATATATATGTTTATGGTTCTCAAAGTATTATATTCTTACAATAATAAAGTAGGATATCCTTTTATACCATATTCTGAGCATATATCTTAAAAAAATATAAAAAAATGCAAAATGTTACTTGTTTATATGTATGTTTAAATTATTATATTTCTTTTTATCTAGTTGCCATAGAAATGTACTATATTATTATGCTTTTATTTTTATATTATTTTTATATTAATTATTTTACCTTTATGCTCATCACAATTCACTTCGGCTACATCCACTTGGTTTTTTAATTCTTTTGCCATTTGAACCCAAGTAGGAGCTAAATTCTGACAATGAGGACACCATGGAGCATAAAACTTAATAAAATAAGGTCTACCAGATTGTTTAGCTAAATTGATACCTTGGTAATCTAAGCTTATTGATTCACCCATTGGATTACTCTTTTCAAGTGAATGATCATTCAAATCATCATCTGTATATGTATCACTATCATCATTCATTTGATTGTCATTATCATTATCATTATTATCTAATTGTTCATCTTCCATTAACTCTTCTTCATCAGCGTTATCTTCATTGTCATCGGATGTTGATGCGATGCCATTGATTTTATTATATTGTTCCAAAACAAATTCTTTTAAAGCTTCCACTGTACGCTCACCTTTAAAAGATTCAATAAATTTCCCTTCTGAATATAAATTCATTGTTGGAGTCCCTGATATTTCGTGTTCATTACAAAGATCACCAAAAGCATTGCAATCGATTGTACCAAAATGAATATTATGCGTGGCTTCTAAGGACTCTTCTTTATCAGTAAATTCTTTCCAGGTTGGTGCTACGTAAATAATAATAATAAAATAATAATAATAATAATAAAGTTAAAAATAGAACTTAGCCATATAATTTAGTTGTATATGGTTTTATTTTTTGCTTTCTTGTTGTTATTTAATTTACCGAAATATGTACAATGAGGGCAATAAGGTGAAAAGTATTCAACAAACCTTATAAAAAAATGATATTTATATAGTAATAGATGATTAATGAGTTTATGATTATTTGTTGTAAAGAAAGTAATAGATTATAAATAATATAATACTAAAAAATGATGCTTATTTACCATATACCACTAGTTGTCAAAGAATCAAACTTTTTTTTATTTAGTTCAATAGATTTTGCAAATAAAGTCTGCGTAATAAATGAAGCAATAATCCATATTGAAGATTTAAAATACATAACAATATAATTATTTATTTAAATAGAAAAGAAAAGAGAAAAAGCACAAAAAAATTTCGAGGGAAGTTAAAAATTTCGGGGATTTAAATGTAAATGATCTTCCTATGAAGATAATTATGCTGGATTTTATTTAAAAAATAATAAATAAATAACGTATTAATGCTATAACTAACGTATATGTATATATTAACCGATACTAACACCTTATTATTTTACAAGTTCACTAATAAAAATTAAGATACATATATAGAGTAATTATTTCATTATTTTGTTACAGTTTTAAGATAATTTATTTATCAATAGATATGAGCAGTTAATGAAAATTAAACCTTAAATAAACTCGTAAATATCTAAGATATCGTAGGAAGGGTTATACCACATACAAACCATGATTTTTTTTTTTTGAAATCCATAATGGAAATCCATACATTACTTATTTTTGTTCTTAGCATATACATTTTAACTATAGGCATAATTATATAATATAAGGAAAAGCGGCAATTCCCTTAAAAGTAAAAATATAAAAACACAAAATAGCATTTATCACAAAAATAAATAGCTCTTGGTAGAATAAATACATATCGCCTGAAAAATGAAAAATAAAATCGATCATAATATTAAAATAGAATTTAATCGAAATCACTGAAGTATACATTTAACTGAATACATGTCGCACTCGAAAAAGCACATTTCTGATAATTATTTTTTAAAATATTTTGAGATAACTTATTATTTAGTACTATATAGAAATTTTTGTTATAAACGTAAAATTGAAATAAAGAATATCACTACATATATGGTTACTAAAAGAAAAGCAACAGATAATCTGTTATATATATTTGTTTATTTAATAATTTTAAAACCTAATTCTTTTGATGTTTTCAAAAAGTTATCCATTAGCGTCTACATACAAAATAAGTTAAAAAATGTAAGATTAATATAAAAAAAACATTAATCCTTCTCATAATATGGGTATTATTTTCATATTTTTCTTTTTTCTTTTCTTCATTTTTTATTTTCTCTTACTTTGAAATTATTGGTTACTTCATCTAACTTTAATCGTATTTTTGCCAATTTTTCTGAATCTTTTGGTAATTGCTTTTGGGTGTTTGTATTACGTGATACTTCAGATGTCGCATATGCATAGAGATGATCCTATTTAGAAAAAAAAATATGTAGAAAAAAATATAGTAAAAAATTAGGGGGGAGAGAGAGCGTGAGATTATTATTATTATTATTATAGAAGAAAAAATAGATGATTACCAATATTGATTTATATGTCAATACTACATCAAAAATAGAATTTAATCTATGCGATAAGGGTTGATTCTTGGCACCAGTTAAAAAACCTTTATAAGCGATTTCTGATAAATATTGTGAATGAGCTTCAATAATTGAATCTAAATCTATACTTTTCGAATTAAATTTTGTCTCTAATTTTTCCCATGAGCTTTCTAATACCTAATAAAATTAATCAGATAACAATAAAAATTATGAATATTATGAATTAAAAATCACTTTATTTTACATTATATCATATATATATATATATTCTTGATATTAATGTATATACTTACTTCAAACAAATAATAATGCTGTAATTGATAAATAAAATGTACCATTTTTGCAATAGCTAATTGTGCTTGATGTAAGTCTTGTGATAATTCTAAATAGAAAAATTAAATAAATTATATATGCATTAGTACATATTATATATATATATATATATATATATTTAAAAAAAAATGCATTACCGGTTAAAGATGCAAAAGTTCGGCTAGCTGTACCCCATCGACGCCAAGCTGCCGTTAATGTATATTCTACTCTTTTTAATCTCCATAAAAAATTAAAAATCCTTAAATATTGATTCATAGCTTGAGGACTAAATACTGTATTAATAGGTGAATCTACATGATAATCAAGAGTAAAAACATCCCAACCCAAGTCATGAGAAGAAATCTAAAATAACAGTAATAATGATTATAAAATAATACAAATGTTAACCATTGTCATTAACGTATGTATATACATACGCTTATTTCACTACACATGTATGTTACCTCCAATAACCGAACATCTAATCTATTTAAAATGGCGGGGTCATCAAATTGAGCATTGGAAGCACGTATCCCAGTTTCTAATATTCCTGTAAGGTTATGTCTAAATAACGTTGAGGCTGGTCTACTTAATGCAGGGCTATTAACATATAGTCATATAAAAAGGATGAAGTTAATATATATCACATACAGCTCTATCTATATATTTATCCATTTATTTATTACCCCAAAGTCACCATTAAGTATTGTATAAAATCACCTTGTCCAAGTAATAAATAACGTCTTAAAGCTTTTAAATGATCCATTAATTTATATTTTTCTTTGAGTAAAGATAATAATTGGCTACTAGTTTCTATATACATCATATCAACACACCTTTCAATAGACTGAATATCACCATATTTAAATGTTTGCGATGCTACAATAAATATAAAATAATGAATAAATTATTAGTATTAAAATAGCTATATACATATATATTGATATCATAATAAAGATAAAAAATTAAAATGATATACATAATACTGTAGAATTTTGCGCGTAATATTTTTCAACTAGAGTTTCGTCATGACAGCTATATCGAATGAAGTTGAGTGACTTTCCTATAGAAAATATCTTTAATAATAATGCAATTAAAAAACGAAAAACATTATCATTATCGCTATTTTTTTTATAAACCCTTCTCCATATTAAGTACCTTTTGTGCCAACTCAGAGGATATAAAGGACGGTAGCATATCTTCTCGAATACTATACTTTCTTTGCCATAACTCTTCTTCGGAGACAGTTGGATCAGTAGCTACAAAGAACTCTCCATAAGGGTCATCTAATTCACCTTCTGTAATCCAACGACGAAGCATTTCATAAAATGGTTTTGAAACCTAAATTTAATAAACATATAAACATATAAGCATATATTACATCATAATAAAAAAATTCTACCTTTTATATTCTATCTTTTTTCATTTATATATATATATACCTCTTGAAGTAATTCACTGATATAAAGTTTAAAAAATGGATCCCCATGCTTAGTATAGTTATACATTGTCGAGACTAAAGCACCACCTTTTTGATCTAATAAATAGCAGAGTAATTATAACGATAATTTAATATTTATATGAACGGGTGATTATATATTTACAAGTATATTACCACGACCAATATCCACAAGCACACTCATCAATTTTAATCGTTGTAGACTTTCCTGTGTCCAAACTTGTAATCTTTTTAATGTTAGTGATTGATCAGTAGGTATAAAAGTATCATCAGGCTGATCTTGTTTTTCAATTTGTGCTTCTAAAATTGCAATCAATTTATAATATTCCATTAATTCTGATTTTAGTGCTGAGCAAAACGACTATAGCAAAATATGCAATATTTAGATAAATTATTTTAATGATATAATATTATATCTTGTAATCATTACTACTATTATTTATTTATTTCCAATTTATTATCATTTTTCATATATTTATTCATTCTTTATTAGCTTATGCATTATAAAAAAAAGAGGTTTAATAATAATAATAATAATAAAAATAATAAATAAATAAATAAATAAATAGATAGATAGATAAAAAAAAAAAAAAAAAAAAAAAAAAAAAAAAAAAAAAAAAAAAAAAAAAAAAAAAAAAAAAAAAAATGAGGGCGCACTTACTTGACCAACTAAACCCATAGATAATTCATCAAAATTCACATTAATAAACGTTTGAATTCGTTGATAAAGCCAGCCTAATTCTGTCAATCGATAAGCTAAATCTTGTGCTGGTTTTGGTATTGTAACGTTAGGATCTAAAATATATTCGTTCGTATCACTATCAAAGGTAATATACTGTCCATCAATACCTTGGAATATATAAATCAAATCCTTTAAAATCAATGCTTCTGAGATAGGAATGGTGGTCAAATTCGTTTGTGAAGGCTCATTATACTTTTTTCGTGCTTGAGCAAGTTGAATAGATGCTGGTAATGATCTTTCATTATTTTCGTTATTATTATTATTAATATTATTTGTAGTGTTATTGTTGTTATTATCCGCATTCAAATAGTCATCTTCCATTTGTATTTCATCTCTCATTAATCTTCGTCTTGTTCTTGGCGATTCTTGCGGTGTATGTGAATTATCATACGTTCTAGTTGGTGATTGTTGTTGTGGTAGCTGCAAATTATTAAATGATTGAAGGCCGGTAGATAAAAATTGGTTTGAATCACGCTATAAGAAATAAAATAAAATAAAATAAATGAGTTGCATTGATAAAAAAAATAATACTATAGCTATATCCGTTATTATTATTATCACTTACAGAAGAACTTGATGAAGTTGAAGAAGGTAATGGTGAATCTATTGGATTACCCAGTAAATATAAAAGATATAATATAGACCATTTATTATGCAACACCGACTATTGTTTATAAAATATATAATGGTTACTACAAAATGAAAATAATCCATATTTTTTTTTTATTCTAACCTGTGAATCCAATTTATTATACAAGTGACCGAATTTTAATGCCTTAGCTGAATTTCTTGGATTATGCAATACTAGAAATAGTATAAAATAAATAAATAAAGAATTCCTAATATCAATAACCGTCTATTCTTTACATTCTCTATTACTATCTATCTATCCAGCTATCTATATAAATATCTGTCTATATATTACATTTTCTACGAATAAGATTGGCAACTTGATTTTCATCTTCTAATACTGAAGGCTTTGAATGACTAGATAGTAGATGTATATTTAATCATATATATGATTGAATTAATATGATAATATTATTATAAATAAATATATAAAAAACTGACTGATATATATATATATATATATATATATATATATATTCCTATCTATTATTTTACTTTGCAATAATACGTGCACAATGGTTGTATAATTCTTGTTGTTGTTGATTTCGTTGTATAGGTGACATATTCTCTTCATTACCCATTGTGAATTTTTGAACTAATTTTGAAAGCGTATGAGCAACTCTAGATTCTAAAACTGGAGTTGTTGTAGTAGTTGCTGAATCTTGTCGATTCATAAAACTAGATCCAAGAGAAGTTCGAGAAGACGAAGATGGTGGTAGGCGAGATCTGATGATTTCTTCAATGGCTATATTTGAACGGCTGAATTCATTTTCACCTTGTCCATATATATTATTAAAATTCATTTGTTCATAAATATTTTATATTGTTATTATTTATCTATTATTAAGTTTTTTTTTTTTT
>MU611998.1:21622-43102 GCA_025201675.1 Cunninghamella echinulata
TTATAGCAGTTAATTTTAAATTATGCGTAGATAAAACTACTGCCACTTAAAAAATTTCGTAGTTTCGTGATTTCCCGAAATCTGTAGGTTTTTTTTTTTTTTTTGCAAATATTTAAAAAGCTTTTTAATTTTGCTTTGGTTCATTACTTCCTTATCCTTGCTGATAGTATATATATATAGCAAGTCATTCGTTTATTTCATAAAGTGTAAATAATTTTTTTATTATTTGCTGGTTATAATGTGATGTAAGTAAACTTGATCCATTTTTTATAAATTGATATTGATTTTAAAGTAATAAATAATAATACAAAAATATTATATTATACACATATTTATATATACGATCAAAAAGAAAGAATTATATCAAATGTATAAAATAAAATAAAATAGTTCAATAAATTAAATAAATATATATAGACTAATAGAAAAATACATTTTTATTAGTTAATTTTCATGATCTAAAATATAATAAGTTAATCCATTAAATATATTCATTTCAATACTAAAAGGCTATATAATAGTAGTAAAATATAAAATTATTAAATAAATATAAAAAGGAGAGAGTGAATGTAATAGTAATAAAATTTTTTGTTGTTAAAAATTCGGAGTTAACGAGTGAAGGTGACTTTTTTAACATATATAAATTTTTTTTGTCTTTTCTTCTTCGTTCTTTTTTCTTTCCTTTTTTCTTTTTCTTTTCCCTTTTCTGTAACAAACAACAGTAATAGTAATGACGAAAGAAAATCTTATTGGACCAGCAGATGAAAAAATTAAATCATTGCTATCACAGTATGATCCCATAGATGCTATTCGTAGTATACAACAAGATTATGGACTTGATTTAGATGGTATTGATGCTAGTTATCCGCTATTAGATCTCTGTGGATATAGTCGGCTTGAAATTCATTTAGCTTGTTTAGATGCTTTGAATAATAGCATTATTGAAAAAATCAACAAAGACTCTTTTCAACTTGAACAGTAAGCTTATATACTATAAATATTATCTTATTCTTAAAAAAGGAAAGCGAATGTGAGTAACGCATAAATATATATATTACCTCTTTCACGCTCTTTTTTTATCTAGTTTTTACGACATTTTTCAACGAACTTTCCCATATATTCACATTCCTTATATGCAACCTATTCCTATGAAGTTATTAGAAAAATTTGAACGACAAATTGATGATGGCATTTTAGAACAATTAAAAGGCAACCTTGCAGTATTTGAAGTATGTTATAAATAAAAGAGAGAAAAGAAAAAAAAAACACGAACACGAACGAGAATAAATGAATATAAATTGTAAATCATATCTTATTTTTTCTTTAGAATTGTCCTTTAAATATCAAAAAACGTATTTGGAAAGACGACGAGCATTTTTTCCAACAGCAAATGTTAGGCATGTTGAATGACTATCATCATGATGAACGATTACAAACTTTGGCCATGAATTTAAAACCCGATAGCTATCAAGAGGTCATTGAAGAAAGGTAAAAACTAAATAAGAATAAAAAAATGAAATCAATAAATTATCATAACATTCGATCAATGAATTTAATATATATATGTATGTTTTTTTTTTATATTTTTTTTTTATTTCATATTTATATTCATCACTATATAGACGTACACATCCTATAACACTCCGCATTATTGAAATCATTGGTGGTGACCCAATTTTGTATACCATGTTTATGAAAATGATTCGATTAGTATTTGAAGCTACACCTTATCCAAGTTTGTGTTCTTTACGTGTTGATATATTAATGAGTTTTCATGATCAAGATGTGAAACAGGTATTATATAAATATATCTAATTAAGATGTTTTAATTACTGATATTAATTTTTTTTTTAAAAAAAACAATGATAATAATTAAAGATCACTGATATAGATCAGAGTAGGCAATTAATATGGTCATTGGATACATGCGTAAGGAATCAAAATATGGATGAGGCAATTATAAGTAAGATCAAGGAATGCTTTGATGATGTCAAAAACGGTACACCACTTTACGGGTAAAATTTATAAGTATACATATAATGTATAATAATAGTAGAAATATTAATAATAAAGATTATGGTGATGATACTAGCAATACTAAGCGGCATATGTATAATTTAATAGGGATTTTGCTATGGTATTAATGGATCCACTATTTTCAAATTTCCTTTCATTATGTATTGTACGATGGTTGAGAAATGGCGTAGATGATGATGTAAGTAAACGAATGAAAAATGTGAAAATAAAAAGAAGTTGTAGACTATAAAAATATTCACTTATATATTATACTATATTATTAAAGGCACCTCCTAATTTAGAAGAACTTGTCAATTATAATGCCAAGTTATTAAATCTTGCACAATATGCGCCTTCAGCCGTTGCCGACAATATAAAAATTCCAAAGTTAGATAAAGACTTAAAAGGACGATATTGGACATCAGTATGTGAAGTAATTGTGAACGAAAATCTCAGTGCATCAGCCGTTAAAATGGAACCAGATACAATGCAATTTATGAATGAAATATTACAAAAGAATGAGGTAGCACGAAAGGTTTATGTGCAATACTTAATTGATCGAACCTATGAAAATGATCTCAGTACATTAAGTAGATGTTTACCCTTGATTTTATCCTCTTTACCTAAAAAATCCCATGAATCAGTCGACGGAATGAAAATCATGCATACTTATACCTATAAAGCATTTTTAAGAACATTTATGAACATAGTAGTTAAACGGCATTTAGTGGATTGTTTGGTGGATCGAAGGTGGCGTCATGCGATTATGGATTCGTTTTTATTAAAAGTCATTGAATGGGAATCTTGGGCTCATGAACAAGTGGTATGGATGTTGGTGGAATTTTATTCAGATTCTAAATATCTTTTATCTTTAACAAATGAGCATATTACAATCCTTCATGATTGGGCAGAATTATGTATACTTAAAGGGAAAAGATCTGAAAAGGTAAAAGCAAATATAACCAGAGTTATAATATATTTTTACTTTAATTTTTATTTATTTATTTTTATTATTAATTTTAATTTTGTTTATTATATATATATATATATATATTCATTTTTTATTATTATTGATTGTTATTTATTTATTTGCAGGATAACAAGAACTTTTTTGAAATATATTCAACCTTATTATTAAGATCAACTCAAATATTAGATGGCCGTTATCAAATTCGCCCAGCAAATGTTTTAAAATTCTGTACTGAAATGGAAGAGCCATCATCGCAATAATTATGGATCACAAAAAAAAAAGAGCATTTATGTAATTAACTGTACTATTACTATCCTATACATATTTCTTTTTATTATTATTATTAAATATTTATATTTCATACCATATATATTAAAACAGAAAGACTTATATATAAATTTAATATATTTATAAAACCAAAAAATAAAAAATAACGGGAGATTAAAAAAAACCTAACATATATAAGCATTTTTAGTAACAGGACGATGGCGTGAAAAGGGCGAAAGTTTTAAAAAAGGAGAATCTTGTGATTCATCTAATTTTTGATATTGTCGGCATTGTTTTTGTTTATAATGTTGAATTGGATGATAATAATGGTCGAAGGATTCGAAATGCTTTTTATCTTCGTATTCATTCTTTGCTATACTTTTTTCATAATTTAAGGTTGACTTTTCAAATTTCCATTTAGGATCCTAATAAAAAAGCATATATAAGTATATCTATTATTATGATTATCTCATTTTTTAATAATATTTCACCTCTTTTAATTGATGACGGTCTTTATTAATAATAGATAAAAGTTGCTTCACTTTAGGCTCTTCAAATTCATATTTTAAAACCCATTGTTCCATTTTAACTATCAAATTTTTTTTGACTTTTAAATCTATTTTCTACATATGAAAAAAAAAAAATTAGAATAATAACAAAATAAAAAAAGAATTATTTTTAATTATGTTTATGATTTTTATATATTACTGATGATTTTAAAATCCATTTTAGTCGTGAAATAAGCTTAGAATTTAATAAAACGTCACCTATAGAAAAATACATACACTTTTATATTAATTGATAGGGAATAATTTCAAAAAAAAATAATAATCAAAAGCAAAATCTATTCAATTACGTAAAAAATAACTCTTGGTATTTTCTATTAAATAGTTTAATATCTAATTATAAAAAATATAATAAAATAAATTAAAAAGATCAGCGAATGAATTTTTTTAATCTTGTTGATATGACATATATTACTTCGATCACTCGTAGTCTTTGATGATTTGTTCCATGTTTTAATTTTTTTTGCAAAGCATATAGAGCCTCTTTATTTCCGTTCTCTTGTATTGTCATAGAATCTATCAAGTGCTGTAATGTAAACCTTTCATTTTCTTCCATTATGGATAATCTGTCTATTTTATTCAAAATAATTACATATAAATACAATTATTATATCTTTTTTATTGCTATTATTAGGTAGTTACCTATAGAAACAGTAATAGATGTACATTTAATTTTAAATATTCTCATAATACTATTTTATTTTGTTTAAAAAAATATAATTAATACTGAATAAAAAGGCGAAATAAAATAAAAAAAGAAGTTTATTTTTTTAAATTATTTCTTTGTTTATGCAACTTAATTTAAAACTCCGTTGTTATTGATTCTAACTTTAAGTATAAAATTAAATTATACAAATAAAAAATTTAAAAATACTCTTTAGTCAATACTAATATTATAAATGGTGCTTAAACTTATTTCAAATAATGGTTTTTATTTTTAATATAATAGTGTAATATTATTATAATTATTTAATAAATTGATCAATAAGCATATACTATTGAACTTCATAAATGTTAAGTTGATCTTTAAAAAAAGTTTATTATATTTTAAAATAGCTGATTTTTTATATTATTTGTTAAATATATATATATTTCAATAGTTCCGATATTAGCGCATATCAGCATATAGTTTTCTAATTTTTGGATCTACCCATTTCCTCTTTTTCTTAAATCTTCTTTTACCACCTTTTCTTCTATGAATTGATTTACGAACAAACCTTAAGTAATAATAATAATAATAATACATAAATTGATAAATAGGTATTAGTTATCATTTGATATTATATAATTATTTGTTACTATTATTCTCTTCCTTCCACTTTTTTCTTTATTCTATTTTATTTTTTACCTGGTAGTTAATAATGCATCCATATCATCATCACATAAAATACAACCTGTTAGTGGTTCTTTGTTTTGATTTTCTCGATACTCAGCTTTAAGAACGGCACCACCACAATCGCATACCTCGTTTGTTAAGATCACATCTAATAAATAATAAAATAAAAAAAATAAAAAAAAAGAATTGGTTTATTCTATTTGAATCAACCTTATCCTTTTTTCTAATAATAATATTCTTTTTTTACTTACTCTTAACAATATCTACAAAGGCTGATACTACATTACATTCATTACAACTTAGTTTCCATCTAGGTGCTGAAGTTGCATCTAATATTAAACTTCCTTTACATGGATTTTCTTGATTTTCAGATTCAGGGCAAGGGCAGACTTTATTTTTTAACATAGAATGCATACAACCAGAATTTAGACAATGATTACAACCCATATTCTTTTTAATTTCTTCAAACGGAGGATGATTAAAGCAAAAAGGACATAGAGGGTAACCTGTACCTTTCGATCCAGTAGTATATAATACCAATTCAAAATCATCTAATGGCTATATATATATGAGTTAGTTTATAAATGAAAACATTATGTGTTTTTTTCCTATTATTATAATCTTCTATTTTTCATATTAACATATGCTTACTTACACAGGTTAATTCTCTATATAATTTAATGGTACCATTTAATGGTAGAGCATAAGTCTCATCACAAGTAGAACAATGTAATCGATTTGGTTTGAGAGAAATAAACTTCATATATCGTCTACATTTTCCGCATTTTGACAGTGGCCGTCCAGTTGCTGCTAAGGGTGAAAAGGTTGCTTCAAATAATTCATCCATTGAAGAAATCTGTATTTATATAAAAAAAAAAAAAAAAAAAAAAAAAAAAAAAAAAAAAAACTTACATGCTTTACAAAGTATGCAAATTTTTGTTCAAATAGCCTTAAGAAATAAGATAGTACTTCCTTATGCCCAGCTTTTCCTGATGCTATTAAATTAAGTTGCTGTTCCATATCAGATCTCATTCTTGGTAAAGATAAATCTGTATCAATTTTTTCTATTATATTTTTATAAAAGAAAAAGAAAAAAAAGGCCATTAAATATAACTGTATTTCATATAAATATACATTCGTATAAATATATATTCATTTATATTCGTAGATGTACATACGATATCTACAAATAAATAAATAATGTGTAAATATATAAATGGCATAAATAATCAGTTAAAATTATATCTATCAATTATTAAATATGTACATTCTCCCTTATATATATTGCTACTATATCACTTTTACCCATGAATTAAAACAATGCCTAAATTTGTTGGTATTAAACTTCTACTTGCACCACTAACTTGAACATAATTTCGCTGGCAAATATTACTAATATGTGTACTTATTGACGAATCGGTTCCAATTCCATTTTTTTCCATGAGTCCAATTAATTCTGATTCTGTTAAATAAGCTGGGGGTGATGTTTTTCCTTCATGTAAATTTATTGACTTGATTTGTACAATTTGACCGACTTTAAATTCTGGGATATATTCATCCGCTACTTTGATCCTTTAAATATATATATATATATATACATTATGAGTTACAATATATATATATACTTTTACTGATAATTATTATCTTTATCGTCATATTTATATTACCAGTGCATTACTTTTGCAAACCCAGGTGACGTGACTTGAGAACCTAAAAAATCGAAAATAAAATAATATATTGATGAATGAGTAATCCTTTATTCATATATACATTCTTATTATATATATAATTAACATATTATTGTTTTTCATAACTTTTTTAATACCTTTGCATTCAAATAACTCTTCACCAATTTTAAAAGTAACAGAAGTAGATGTATATTTCAAGTTTGGACAAAGAGATCCAATGAAATTCCTAGTAATAAAATCGTATACACGCCACGAATCACCTGAGAGATCTCCTTCATTTGCTATTCTCATTGGGGTACTATGTATTATATATATATATTTATCATTACTATGTTTCATAGTATATATAGTTATATTTAAAATAAATCGATTAAAATAAAACTCACATTGGAGGGTGATCACCACAATCAACACCACCACTAGGACGATCAAACCCATTTTGAAGTAAATCTTGGCAACAATCCCCCCTATATATATAAAAGAAAAGTGCGAGAAGAAAATAATTTTAATTATATACTCGCTTTATATATATAATATTTCATTTTTATTATTACCAATATACATGATTTTTCTGATCGTGTAAAACTTGATGCAAATCAAAACTTGGTGGGTACTTTGTTGTTTCTGTACGAGGATATGATATATAACCTTGCATGTATAATCTTTCAGCAATACTCATCTGTATAAACATAACGTATATATATATAAATAACAATAATATACATTTTTTTTTATAAATTTATACTCTATCTTTACTTGTATATATATCTTACACATTCATTAGGAGAAATCCCCAAACCAGATGATGCATGTTTTAATAATTCAACCTACAATAAAAATAAAAAATGAATCAAATTAAATGGACACATATATTATGATGATGATTTTTGTATTTATATATTACGATATAATATTACTATTTTTTTTAAAAAAAAAAAAAAAAAAACTTACTGTATTTAAAGCATGTGGTCTTGGTTTTGATTTCTTAACGATGGAAATATTAGTTACCAAAGCCCCACCTTTTTTTTTAGCTTCTTCTTCTACGTTTGACATAAAAATAGATGTAATTTGTTTATCAAATAGCCGATCACGACACCAGGATAATTTCACATTCATATCATTATGGACAACAGTTGCAGATATATACCAAAAGGTTTCTGGTTGAAAACTTTGAATTTGATCATGGCGTTGTACGCAAAAAGATAAGGTAGGTGTTTGACAAGGACCGTACTAAAAAAGAAAAAAAAAAAATAGGACATTCTTTATTTTAATGCTTTCTTTTCTGATTTTCATTTTTAAAATTATATTATTCTATGCCATATTTCAATTACCGAGATCACTGTTGAATCCAAATCACCATATTTCCCTTGGAAAAATTTTGTTTGAAAACGTGTAAAAGCAACCCCAACTTTTAAATCAAACTCTTGTCTTGCATCGACAGCTTTTGCTTCATTTTCATTAGGTGCTACTAATTGATCCATGGCTTTACGAATTTCTTGTTGAGTAATGGCAGAAAATTTAGCGCGTAAGACACGAGACAAATTATGGTTGACTTTCATCGCAGGTAGACATTGATCAATAACTTCAAAACAAATATTTTCCCCCTCTCTATCACAATCCAACCATAAAATCAGATAATCCACATGTTTTGCTTCTTGCCGTAAATGATGTGTTATTTTCGATTTAGGATTGGCTTCAACTTTTTTGGTTTTAGCCGAAAAGAGTTGTTGTGGATCTATTTCCCAAGAATTATATTCCGCTGTAAAATCAGTATTATAAACATGCCCAGTAACTGATGTAAACTTGAAGTGTGCTGGCTGCTGTTGGTATGTGCCTTCCCATTCATGAACTGGTGTTGCTCCTTTTCTTGTTTTAAACTATTATATATTACCATTGTTATTGTAGTTATTATTATTAGTATTTTTATTAGTGGTAGTAGTAAATCAAAAATAGAATTGTTGTTTTTTTATTATATAAATATATATACTCTTTTCTTTCATTCATTTTTTTTTTTTTTTATTTACCATTCCTTTTGGTGCTAATAATCGACTTAGTGCATCGGCTAAAGAAGGTTTTTCAGCCACCTAAATAATAACAATAACAATAATAAAAAAATAAAAAAATAAAAATAAAAATAGTTGCATATTAATCAAATGTATATTTACTGATAATAAAATAATAATGTAAAATATAAAATATAAAATAGATTTTACCATTAATATACGGCATGACTGAGTCATGATTAAAAAAGTAAGACGAAAAAGAAGAAAAAATTGATCAATTTTTTTTTTTTGCCTTGAAATTTTTTTATTTAAATTATTTTAAAAACCAACCTTTTTATGCGAAGGAACATAAAAAAAAAAGAGTAAACTTATCTGTATAAAAAACCATCTTGAACTTTTTTTTTTTTTTCAAGCAACATATCTATATTCTACTAAAATTTATTTATTTTACGGCAACCATTATTTTTATTTTTATTTATGTTTTTAAGAAAATATACATATTCTTATAGTATAATGTATCTAGTCTAAATGGGTTGCTAGCCCTATAGTTATTTTCTTTATTCACTGATGCTCTTAGTGTTTATACAGTAGATTTACACACTCCTTTCTTCTTCTTCCTTTATTGACCAATGGTTATTATAGTTTTAAAAAGGAACTTATTGTATATCCAGGGATCTATACAAGACTTTATTGAATTTGATGTAACAAATGGTTTGTACGTATTAATTATTAATACTTGGTTTTTTACACTATCCTAAACGGTGGATGACACTATGCAGAAAGGCTCAAGGCATGTCAGCTTGAGTCCTCGAATTTAATTTTGCAGCCCATTTCGTTGGATAATTTTTTATTAAGAATCATTGTTTGGAAGATAATTTTTACATTGTTTTGATCCTGTGAAATATCATTAATGTTGCATGATGATAATTATGCTTAAAGATACCTGTACTCAACTTAGTTGGCTTTACTCTAAGCGCGCATTTTTTTATTCAGGATAATGACCTTCTGTTTATTCAAACTGTTTCGACTCTATTCATATATTTATAATTATTTAATTTCTTGACAAGGGAGTATTCCATCCGATGTTCATACCATCACCCAATTACTATTGTACAGCCGGTTTTAGTAGTGTGATAACCCTTTTCCTGTAAGCATTTTTTTTTAATTCAGAACAATAAATAAATTGTTTTTTAATTGTTTTATTCTAAAAACATATATAAATATGCCATATTTATAATCATAAGAACAAAAATAAATTTATATATATAATAATAAAAAGAAAAAAAGATATATAAAAGTTAAAATATATAAAAAAGATGTTGTATATATGGGAGAAAGTGAAATTGAAGGTAGTGGTGGGGAATTATATTTCACATTTAAGCCTTGTAACCAAGTTCAGTTAAAGAGTTAGTTAAAGCATTCTTAACCTTTTGAATGTGTTGACGGTCATCATCCATGACAGAGATACCCATATGACCGATACGGAAATATTTAGTAGCTAAACCTTGTAAGATACCACCAGCAATTTGAACACCTTTACCGGCTAAGGCGGGGACCAATTGAGCTACTTCGACACCTTCGGGTAACCAAACGGCAGTCATACCATTAGCAGCAACTTCATCAGATTGAGCAACAGTCTTTAATCCTAAACCACGAACGGTATTACGGAAATCGGCAGCAACATCAGCATGTTTCTTGAAACGAGTTTCTAATGGTTGAGCTAAGATAAGCTTTAATGATGTGTGAAGAGCATAAACTAATTGAACAGCAGGTGTAGCAAAGTAAGCAGGCTTACGAGCTTCATAAGCGGTCATAACTAAAAAAAAACGTAAAAAAAAAAGTGTCAGTATCAGTATATCTATTTTAATTCTATTTATTTCATCCTATCTATATTTGTTTTTATAAAAATATAAAAAGAAATGAACACTTACTAGGTAACCATTTGGACCAGTTAGAATAGTAGGAAGGAACAGGGGTCTTACGGTCCTTAAAGACTTGAAGAGCATAAGGAGAAACGATAACAATGGAAAGACCAGGAGGTACACCAAGACCTTTTTGAGAACCAGTGATAACAACATCTAAATTCCATTCATCAAAACGAATTTCTTCCGAACCAACGGAGCAAACACCATCAACAACAACAATGGTTTCAGGAGAAGCGGCTTTAACTTGGGCAGTGACGGCCTTAATATCAGATAAGACACCAGTTCTAAATAAAAAAAATAAAAAATAAAAGAAAAATATTTAATTATTTAAAGTTTTAAATATATATATATAAATATTTTAAGAATTTTAAGAGTTTAAGAGATAAATAAAAATAAAAATGATGATAAAAAATAAACACTTACGAAGTATCGACGTGAGTAACGGTAACTAACTTGAATTTGGTTTTAGATAATGCATCAGCAATGGCTTCAGGAGTAGGACGAGATCCAGGTTCAGCACGAAGGAAAGTAATTTTAGCACCATAAACTTCCAAACTGAATAATTAATATAAAAAGAAATCAATTAAATATACAAATATTCTATACAAACATATAATCGCTTTTTATTTCACTTTTTTTGTAGATCATCCCTTATTTATTTATTTATTTTATTATCCTTATCGCACGTAGTATATATATCCTCTTTTTATTTTATTAAATTTTATATATATATCTATGAATTACCATTCAGCAAAGTGGTCACCAAAATAACCAGTAGTGATAACAAGAACTTCGTCACCAGCTTCAAGTAAGTTAACCATCATATCCCAACCTAAAGTACCAGAACCAGAGGTAATAAAAGGTTGAGCAACCTTGGATTGAACTACTTCACGAACCATTTCGATAGTTTCACCAAAGACAGGAACGAAAAGAGGATCTACGTGAGAAGTAGCAGGAGTAGCCATGGAAGCTAAGACATCTTCATGGAATTCGATAGGACCTATATATTATCATTATTATTATTTTTATTATTATTATTAATATACAAAAAATAAAAATATAGTATATAAAATATATAAATACGTGTTTTTATTTTATTTTATTTTATTTTATGCTATATATTATATTTTATTTTAATAAAAAGTGTTATAACCATACCAGGAATCATGCAAAGTTTGTGAGGAGCCATTGTTTTTAAAGTATGAATAATTGTTGGAAAGTGAAAAAGAAAAGTAAAAGTCGAAATTGCCACAAATATATACCTTAAAGAATAAATCATTAGCCGTGACTTTGGTATTAAATTTGAGCTAAATAGATTATGTGGGGTGAAAAAAAAAATGAAAGAGAGGAGAAAGTTCAAAAAAAAGAAAAAAAAACATTAAAATTTACCATGATTGGTCTATATTTAAAGTTTTCTTTAAGAATAGATATATTTTTTGTCAGCTTTAATTATGATTGGCTAATCAAATAATTCTACTATTCCTTTTTTTGGTTTTATAAGTGTATATTTTTTTTTTTTTCATTCATCCAATCAAAGTGAGAATTATATAATAATGCTTTTATACTTTTGACATATTAAAAAATAAATATATCTTAAATAATTTATATACATAGCTTTATATTAATCAAAAGATCATTAATATAATTTATATTATAAATACTTTTATTCTTTTTTCTCTTTTTTTATATCACTGTGTTTATGATCCTTTTTTAGCTCGCAAATATTTCGACTTTCTATTATACCGTCTTGCTCCAGCTTTTTTATTTGTTTACAAACTAACATAATAGTGCAACATCGATAAAAGTTAATCATTTGGACCGCCTTTTTTTTTTCTATCTGGGAACATTTTAGATATACATATATTATTATTGTCATTTTATCGTACTATTTTGCTTTATTTTTTTCAAATCCCTAATAATTCATACATAGGCAAATACTAAGTTTCAACCTATATATATGAGAATAATTCATTTCTAGGATCCTTTTATTTATGCGTACATATATGCATGCGTGTATAGACAGCATATATGTAATTATCGTTATAGATGAAACTGCGTATTGAGTATTTTAAAATTCAAAATGAAGGTTGTAAGTATATACTAGATAAAAAAAATTCCTAAAAAGGAACTATATATCAAAGGTTTTTTCATTTTATATCCGTAAAATCGGAAACACTTTTTTTTTTTGTCCAAAAAATGTATGTAATATGTTTATTTCTTTGAATTAAAAAATGAAATGAAAAATATTTGTTAAATGATTATTTTATTAACAATATATTTATTGAATAAAAGATATGTGCCCGAATTTCCACGACAAATCCATTCCAAAAAAAATAAATTGTTATCATAATTACCTAATAAAGAAAGCTTTGAGATCCTAATAGCAATAACACTGATAATATTTATAAAGAATTCAATATTTATATCCATCACACATTTTATATAATATATATATATATATATATATTGAATAATTGTATGTAATTCTTATCACTCATTCATTTATTTTCCTTTCTTTCACGCATAGGATAAAATGATAAATAATACGTAATTTTTTTTTTCGTTTATTAGACTTTTTATTATTATTATCAATATCAAAACTAAAAGTAATCATACTAATCTTTTTTCCATTTTCCTAGGATTAATTGAGTATCATTTGTATCCAATTGATGTTGACGAAGAACATTTTCAATAGCATTCCAAAAAGTATCTGACTTTAAAGTAGTTTGTGCATGAGATGATAATTCATTTGGTGCTGATGTTGTTTCTGGTGTAGTATCCATAGGTTCAGGAGCAGAGGAAGCTGCCGCTGTTGATGCTGGTGGTTTACTAACCATAAGATGTAAAATGGTATCCTTTGTCATATTGTAATCGTTTAACGACTTATCATCGTTTAATACCTTTCCTTTTAATAAGAGACGTTGTTGTTTCACGGGGATGGTTTGTTGTTGATAAATACGTTGTTTTAAAGTTAATATAGTATCATCTAATCCTAAACGTGTAATACGGAATTGAGAAGATGGTTTTAAAATTTTAATGGTAAGTTCAATAGAGTTTTCTCCTCCTCCAACAGTAGGTTGTGATGGTTCTTGAGCTGTTGTTTCTGTTTTAATAGATTCTTTTATATCTTTTTTGATAGGTTGGCGCTATATATATATATATGTATGTATGTATGTATAAGAAAAGAAATAGAGAGAGGAAAAGTAGATAAGTTATATGCATTTTACTAACTAACCATAAACATAAACATTTTCAACTTCTATTATAATTCTATCTCATTTATTTTTTACCTTGATTCGAGATGAAGTGGGTAAATCACGAGATAAATAATCTTTTCCATAACGAACTGATCGTGTTGATAATTCTTTTAAATAGTGCTCAACAAATCCTTGTTCATTACTGAGTACAGTAGTCATATTAAAATTGTTTATTATTATTATTTTTTTTAAAAAAAAATAGTAACTAGCAAGCGAGTGAGAGAAAAAATTGAGTAAGAAAAAAATTAAATATTCGAGCCAAAAAATATAGAATTTTAAATGCCGACAGTCTTTTATCCAATCAACACCTAGCGCATCATTTATTTTTTATTCGTGTTTGAATTTATTTTGATTTTTCTTTCTTTTTTCATTTTTATTTTTATTTCAAGTATATATAATAATAATAATATAAAATGGATTCATCATTATTATTACCAGCTTTATATCTTGGCGGTTGTATTGCTGCTATGACTATATTCTCTCACTTTTATCGTAAATTAAATGGTAAGTAAAATAATAATAATGATAATAATATATGCATCTTTCAATCTATTTATCTATAAATATATAAATATTCAAAGTTTACTCAAGATAAAAAAAAATATTTAATGTTATTTTTTCTTCTTATTTATACTTTATGATGATCATATTACATTACATTATGTATATATAGCAATTAAACAAGTTGAACCTTGGTTCCCTGAAAATGTAGTCAAAGAAGAATACATTGCATTATTAAATAGTGAAACGTCTGTGCCTGAACATCATTTAAAAGCAGCCTTATTGAGACGAGCCATGGAAGCCGTCCGACGATTAGTTCAAGTACAACAAGAAAAACCTGCCTTACAACAATTAATGCGTATGGGAAGTATTGGTGATGAATTATGGACAGAGTTTACAGTAGCAGAACAAGAAATCATGACCGAGTTACAAACCATTGCTGCTGAAGCCAATACATTTAAAGAAAACTGGGGCCAAACAATTTTCTCTACAGCAGCACAAATGTTAGAACACGAAAAACAAAAGGAGTTACAAAAGGAAATGGTACAATTACGTGATCTTGAAGAAAAAAAGAGATTAGCTCAAGAAAAAAGAGATCAAAAGGAAAATCAACAGCTTCAAAAGGATGAACATGACCGCAAGTTAAAAGATGCTGAAAAAGCTCAACAAGAATTATTGAATATGGAAGAAAAAGAAAAAAAAGGAAAGGGAAAGGGAAAGAAATAAATCAAATCAATTCGAATGCGACAAAAAATCAACATATTTATATATAGATGAATTAAAATAAAATAAAATAAAATTTCGATTGTTCTTTTTTATTTTAATTTTTATAAAAACAATAAAAACTTTCTTTACCCTCTTCTAATTAATATTATTATTATTAAACTTCTCAGTTGATTTCTTCTTTATAAAAGTGAATATCTAAGAGTTGATAAAACGAAAGCAAAAACAAAAAATTATAAGTGGGGTCAGCACCATATTTTATTTTAGGAGTTGATTAAAAAAAAAAGGGAGTAGCTAGTATTAAGTTTATATAGTTTTTTTATAGGAGATGGTACTTTTTGAACAGATACGCCTCAACCTTACAAGTTGTTTTTATCAACTTTATTATAGATATATTAATGACAGTGGTAGTTAGCCAATCACAGCAATTTGTCTATATTGAATAAATCGATGATATAGTGAAAGTAAATAAACAGCATAATATAAAAAAGTGATTAATGATTGTAACACTAATAACTATATAAGCTGTTATTTATGGTTGTATTTTTATGTGTGTTTGTGTGTTTTTTTTTAAATAAGAGAATGAACACTCCCTTTTTGAACTCCTGAAAAACTAAAGAAACGTTTCTTTTCTTTTTTTTTTATAAAAACTTAAAAATAATCAACTATTTAAGTTTATAGACTTGTTTATTTTTATAGTAAATTCTTTATTGTTCTACTTTATTATAATTGTGTTTTTTGCCTCTTTTTTTAATATAAATAAATATATATACTTAGAATTTTCTTCTTTTTTTATTGTTTTTTTCTATATTTAACAAATAGAATAAAAAGAATAATGTTACTTTGGCGGGATAATTTAAATAAAGTAATAGTTTTTAAAATTGTCAAAATCAGATCAAAAAACTATAAAATATAATAAAAAAAAAGATACAATATATATGTATAAAAAAGGGAGTGAAAAAAAAAATTGCCACTTCAATTAAGGAAGCTTATGTAGATCGATAAAAAAAAAAATAAACTCACCGAAGAAAAAAAAAAAATTGGAAATCCTCGATAAAAAAAAATGGTTGTATATTGTCATTAAAAAAATCAACCTAATGACTGGCTGCTACATTTATTGATTAACTGATTTCCTTTTCTAGAGAGCCAAGATTGGATTAGTGAATAAATAAATAAATAAATCAAATATATTTTTATTTTTTTATTTTTTTACACAAGATTAAACTTGATTTTTTTTTTTTTAAAAAAAAATGAATCATTTTAAAAAAGATGGCAATAAAAAACAACTTTTTATGAATTGGTATAGACCTGACATTGTTAAATTCACAATTGTTGCTATCAGGCCATGGAAAAAAATTAAGTTGTGGGATCAAAAAAAACCTCCTTTTTTAGGTTGAAAATAATAATAATAATATGATGATGATAGGTTTTTATTTTTTATTTTTTTATTATGATGATGTTTAATAAAAGGAGACAACAAAAACAACAACAACGAAGAGAATTGTTCATAGATACCCTTACCAAGGGAGTACTTTCAAAAACCTACATTTTATTTTCGAGACCTGCTAGCAATTTTTGTATATGAATCGTTTTACCTATTCAGGAGAAAAGTATTATATTATGCAAAAAAAAAAAAAAGTAAAAGTTGATCTCTCCTTTTTTCTTGATGGGTACACCAAGTTTAATCCTTTAAAAAATAAAAATCCAATCTTTTTTTTTTCTTTCTCTTTTCTCTTTTCTTTTTTCACTTATTTTTTTTTTTTCTTTTATCTATACCTATACTAATTTTAATTTTAATTTTTACTCTATTTAAATAAAAATAATAAATATAATATAATATAATACATAATAAATAAATATATAAAAATAAGAATATAATAAAAAAGAATGGTTCAGGTTAACGCAACAAGTACACCTTTACTTATTGAACAGGGTATTGCTGGTCCAGATACATTGGAAATTGGATCAGAATTCGTATCCTTAGCATGTCTTACTGTATTGGCCATTGCATTAGGTGCCAAAACTTATGGTGAACAATTAAAATCTTTAAATTATGGTCGCGTCTTGGTTATCGCTTTATATACTTTTTCTTGGGCTTTCGCTTTTACCACTATTATTATTGTATCAACAAATGATAGTAAGTTTGTACTAGATTTACACACACATTTATATGCTCTCTCTTTTTTCTTTTTTTTTTTTAAATAATCACCTAACTTTTTTCATTTTATTCAATAGATAATATTATTTCTTGTACATTGGGTATGATGTCTTGTGATTTCTTTTACGCTGGAAGTAAAATTGCTATTTATGCTTGGTAATTAAAAAAAAAAAAGGATCACAGACTACAAAAAATCTATAATTGATCATCATTAATTATTTTATTTTTCTTCCATATTTCTATATAATAATAGGCTTATTGAACGTATTCACTTAGTAACTGCTGTTAAAACCACTCGATTTAAGACTTGTCAATATAAATTTCATCTTTGTCTTTTACTTCCATATGTGCTCATTTTTGTTCTTATGGTAAGTATTAATTAACAATATAACGGTGATAATATTTTATGCAGATATATATATTGTTACTTTTGTAAACAATTAATTTATTGTTATTAATATTGTTATTATAGTTAACTTTTAAAAATATTTATATTCAAGATGATGGTAAATGTACTATTGGTTTACAACCTATTGCCAGTATTCCTTTATTAGTATATGATTTTGTAAGTTACTACCCTTATTTGTATTTTATATAATTTACTACGGCTATCAATCATTTATTCACACAATTTTATTTATTTTTATTTATTTATTTCTAGATTTTCAACTTGTATTTAACTTGGTTATTCATGAGACCTTTAATGAATGTTGGTCGTAATTCACGTACCGATTGGAAACGTTCCAAGCTTTATAAACTTGCCCGCCGTACTCTTGTCGCTTCTGTTGTATGTTTATCCATTTCTTTCTTTAATGTGTTGGTTGTTGTTACTAGTAAAGGTCATTTAAGAGGTTTGATTTGTTTAACTGCTTGTACATTGGATGTCACCGTAAGTTACACATAATTATATAGATACCAATTTCTATATCTATGTATATATACATTTATAGCTGATCATTTATATTTTCTCTTTTCTTTTTTATAGATTAACGTTATTACTGTCCATTGGGTAAATAAAAACTAAATGAAACGAGAAAAAGAAAAAAAAATTATTGAAAATCTTTTATTTCTATATATTTATCATTTTAATTCATTATTGTTATTATTATTTATTTACTTTCATTTTTAATTAGGTAACGAGCAATGGTAAATCCAAGAGTAATGGTACCAAGTCCACAAGAAACCTTCATACTGCCGATCATATGACAGCCGAAATGACCTTTGATGGTATTGAAACTCATCAAGAAAAATCAATGAAGTATGACATCCCCATGGTTCGTCCTAATAAAGGCCTTGAAATTGATAGCGATAGTGGTCATTCTGGTGAAAATGGAAAAGTTTTTTAAAAAAAATATACATCTATGAAATAAAACAATAATAATAAAAATAATAATTATTATCAGAACAATACCCTACTTAGTATCTTTTTTCTTTTATATAGTAATAATAATAATAATATATTATTATTATTATTATTATTTACTTTAATAACTATTTTATCCCGTAACTTTTTATCCTTCTACGTACCTATTTTTTTTTATTACTATTTATTAATTGTTGCTATGTTTTTTGTAATTCCTTAATTTATTTAAAACCCTTTCCACCTTTTTTATTGTTTAGCTTTGTACTCGAGTACTTTATTTATTAAAATAAAATAAAATAATAATAACATTGTTAATAAATAAATGTAAGACAAAAAAAGACAAAGAATATGCTTTCAAAACATTTTTATTTCCTACTTCCCTCTAAATTGATTTCTCGGCTTTAATATGTATATGTGTGTGGTGTAGAACATTGTTTTTTATAATATGTATAGTTGTTTTTGATATAAAGTAATAAATGATATAAACAAAAGTATTAAGTATAAAAGAGAAAAAAATCAAAGCATGAATTTTAAAGATATTTTTATAGCCCGATTTTTTTTTTTTTTTGACTAAAATTTATTAAGATCAAGTGTAAAAAATATATATAAAGGATAAAATAATATAAAAGAAAAAAAGTAATATGAATATATATATATACTCTAATAGATAAATATATATATATATATATAATAAAAATAAAAATAAAAGAATCTTGTACAAGTAATATGGAAAGGTAAAAACTATCATTCATTTTTTTTCTTAATCAATCCTATTTAAGAGATAAAAATATAACAGAGAAATATAATTATAAATAAATAAAAACATATATAAATATATATATATTTATGTATATATATAAAACTAAACACATAAAATAAAAAAATAAGATAAACAAAGAAAATAAAGAGTAAATATAAAATAATAATGATAAAATAATAATAACAATAACAATAACAATAATAATAATAATAATAATATATATAAATAGATATTTTAGTTTAAATAAAAGTAAAAAAATAACCCCACATATATATACCTTCCACAACAACACTTACACTAATTTTTTTTAAGAAGCAGCAGCTGAAGCTAAAAATTGTTCTTCCCAATAAAGTTGCATTTGTTTAATTTTCTTTGAAGAAGAGGAATCCAAATCATCCAAACCCCATAAGATTTCTTTGACTCGTTCTTGCACTTCACCTTTTTCAAGTATTAAAGCATCATCATCATCTTTTTCTTCCAAAAATTTATTAATACGACGAATGTCTTTACGTACTTCATGAACCGTCTTTGCAATAGAACGTAATCTTTGATTCAATTCAGTGACTTGACGTTTATTGACATACATGATTTCTTTTAATTCTTCCAAAGTGTCTGTCATGCCAGTAGTTTCCATGGTTAAATGTCGTAATAAAGGTAATGGATTTTCATACGAATAGGCTTTATCATATAATGTTACCTTCATTTGTCCTACTAAATGTTCCAATTCACGCAAAGCATCCAAAGGCATGAAATGAGCTTCTTTACGTAAAACGCTTTCTAAATTACGTAATGAATTAGTTTGTCGTTCTCTATCACGCGATTTATTTTCTACTAAACTTGCTACCGAGGTCATGATCAATTCTAAAGGTTTTCCACCATCCATCATTGTTGTTACCTTTCTACCATTTAATTGTTGTTGTTGTAATAAACTTGACATGCTTCTTGATGATGAAAAGGGGGATCGATCATCTGTAGAGGATAATGTATGACTAAGACGTTTATGTAATGTTTTTGTTTCCCATACTACTGAATTTAATTCCTCCAATTGTCTTTTTAATACTTCAAAAGGATCATCATCTACTTCAGGTTCTAAAGATGACCAGGTAGAAGAAAAGGAACTTCTTCGACTACGACCAAAGGAGGACCATTGTAAAGGTGACATTATAGGGCTGGTTTGATCTGAAAAATTATCTTGTATGTATCCATTTGTATCAAGAATACCACTGCTATTACTATTATGGCCAGTTGAATAAAAGTTGACTAAACCAGAAACAGATGATAATTCTTCATTACTAATTGCATTACTATCCAAACTATTAATATTATTGTTGTTAGTGGAAGTAGTTGTAGTGTTGATATTGGTATTGATATGGTTGATATTATTATTATTATTATTAGTATTATTATTATTATTATTATTATTATTATTATTATTAAAAGAGGTAGAAGTAGAAGTAGAAATATGATTATCAATAGAATTTAAACTTGTACTTGTTGAAGACCCTAAAAATTTATTAAATTCTATTTGAGGTGAACCATCTTGTCTTCGAAGAGGACTTGACAAACTACGATCCATAGCTAAACTTGCCAACTTACTACTTGGGCTAGGCGATAAAGGTTCTAAACTAGGATTTGTTGCTGACTCAAGTTCAGCTGCAAGTGAGGAACCTAAAGTGGCGGTCATACCATATCCTTTACCAAGTAATTCTTCTTCAAGCGATAAACTGGCTACAAAGGCATCATCATAAAGTTCTTCATGTAGCTGAGCTTCTGACATTATTATTGTTATTATTATATTTTTTTAAATTTATATAATATAAAAAAGAGAATAGTAGGTAGTAAAATAAAAATAGTAAGAAGTGAAAGGAAAGATGAAAGAATGAAAAAAATTATTTTTATTTTTTTTTTTTAAAAAAAAATATGATAAAGGGAGGAGTAAGAGAAAGG